>JADHKT010000093.1:0-120335 GCA_019925285.1 Graphium sp. VPRI43844
GTAGTTAACGCGTTATTAAATTGGAAAAATGTCCTAAAGTGATTACTGACAACTGATGACAGCTGTATGTGGGTCCATGGGAAAATTTGCTGTCGAACTAACATTGCGGTCGAACTAACATTGCGGTCCACGCGCTTCGGGGGCCTGCGAAGCAGGCCCTTCACTGCATAACCCTCGTCATAGTAGCCAGCCTATCAGCCAGCACTATCATACAGTGCCTTACTAACTGAAATACAGAAATACAGCACCTATCAGGGCCCCATAACCCTATCATACAGCGCCTGACGGCCCTTGTCCTTTAACACTATTCCCTGTGCCATTATCCGATGCGAATACTGAGAATCAAGCATCGTATACGTGTAGTATCAGTACTCTGTACAGACTCTCAGAGTCCTTTTCTTATTCTATTGCCAGCCGCTTGGGTGCATCAATGACTGGTCGTACGCTGTTCACTTCAGCTTCATGTAAACATAAACAATGATTGTCAAGATGTGGAGCAGGCCGTACTGGATAATACACTGGACCGCCGTACGGGAGTATCGGGCCTGGGCCAGGCCCCACTTGGTCAATCCCATGGAGAAGGAATTCAATTATTCACACAATAGTACGGAGTACTCCGTACTTGTAAGTCTGGGGAATAACGCAAATCCCGGCTAATCCTGGTATTGCGGGACCGATATCCGATGATGCGGAATCGGGGAAGCGGGGAAGCCCGGTTTATAATGGATGGACGGCAAAGCTCACCAAGTTATTATTAGCTACGCAGCTGTCGCCGCCCATACCAGGATCTCTGTGCCTCGCTGCAGTCGTCAGCGATTTTCAGCCAGTAAAAAGGGCAAAGAATGCCAAGCGGCCAAAATGCGCGTCACACAAACAGAAGGCTAGGGAGGCCTTCAAGCTGGGGGTTATCATCGACTATACAGCCTTTTCATGATAGACGGACATCTAGAACTATTCTAAGAAGCTTCGCGAGACAGCATGAATTTGATCTCTGCCCTGCCTGTATTAACTCTCCGCTCCTCTTCAAACAAGGCCTTTCTCCTTTCCTGGAATCTCTACCTGCACCACTTCTTCAACAGGCGATCCCAAGTCCTCGCCCTGCGTTCCTCCATCTGAGCCACGGACCTGCCTCCCCAGGCCCCCGAGCACTTTCCAAATCAACGCAAGTCCGCCGTCAACAAGAGGGTAAAAGTTGGCCACAAGCAGAGTAAAGAACAGCCAGATAAGCCCAACAACTATCCAAGCAATGAACAGGCCCTTGGACATGATGGTGCGAGCTCCATACATGGGCAACGGCCACAGTAAAATCTGTCCTACGAATGTAGCAAGTCCCCAATAAGCCGCAATCTTGGACATTCGTTTCATATAAGCCACCTTCTCCGCACTATAGTACTCTTCACGGTTAAATTTGACATCAGATCGGCCATCGCTATCGACATCGTCGCTGATACGCTTAATCTGAAGAAACTGGTCCCATTCAAAGTTGTCGGGTCGGATATACGAGATAATGACTGAAATGGGCAAGGGGACAAACATGGATGTGATGCAGGCATACATGCAGGGAAGTGTTTTGCCCGTCGAAGCGATGCTAATCTCACCAGAGTATGCGTATGCCGTGCCAAACCAGACGGCGAATCCGGATGCCATACCAATGGCTGCCGATGCAACAGCAGCGAGACGCGATTGCTTCTTCCACAAGAGAGTAAAGCAGGTAGGGAAAGTTCCAGGACTGTGGTGAACAAATCGAAGTGAAGTCAGTACACACATTGTCATCAAAGATCTTATCATGGTACATACCAAATGACAACACCAAGCATGTAAATTGTCCAGTTCAAGTCAACCCCTCCCTTATGCAACACTGTTGCAAAAGTCGAGATGAACAATGCACTCGTAACGACGCCGATATGCGACCACCGGATGAGGTCTTTGTCTGTCGGTTTCTTGTTGATGTACGTCCCGTAAATATCAAATGAGACAATGGAGCTCATTGCAATGAGTTGAGCCGAAGCTACACTAGTACATGCCATGAAGAGAATGACGAGAATGGCTCCTGCACCGCTTGTTCCCGCAAGGGCAGCGGCTGTGTATGGAAGGACAAGGCCGCCTGTTACTTCGCCCTCGGTCATTCTTCGGGGGTAGGTTGGCCAAGATGGAGTTTGTTCAAGAGCAAGGGCGCCTAGACCCAAACCCAAACCGTTAGATTTCCTTACTGGTTAACGTGTTCTTCTTTCTGTCTGCTGAACTTACCTAGTCCAACGACTGTGCCAAACGTGAACGGGATAGCGAAATACGCATTCCCTCCGATTATATAGCCTGGGACAGCTGCTGCAACATCTGCCGAGAAAGCCTTTTGCCAAAATCCCGTATCCATAAAAACGATGCCAAAGTTTGTAACGATGTGAATGATGCCGAAGAAGAGACTCTCGTTGCTTGTCATAGACAGGTACGATCCTGCATGGTTTCCCTTCACCGTGCCTTCTTGCGGAAGGTTACGCACGAGATCATACAGCGCGCCAATCGATCCGATTTCTCTGATGACAATTACTTTGATGGTAAACCAAACCAATACAATCATGATGATAAAAGTGTGAACGTAGTCTGTCAAGAAGGTAGCTCGAAGACCGCCCCAGTAGGTGTAAATGACCACACCAAGAGGAAGCAAGTACGTCGCAGCATACACATCCATCCCAGTAAGCGAAGAAACGGCCGTCGATGCACCGACGAGCATAGATGTAAAGTTAAAAATATTGTTGAGAAGCGCCATGACTATCCAGGAAATGTGTGCCACGGCGCCGTACCGTACTCGGATCAGCTCTAGCAGCGTGTGCGCATTTGGGGCCTTGAGCTTGGCTTGGATAGCGAGGTACGCAAAAGAACAGATCATGACACTTTGGCCGTTGGCCCACCATATGGGCAGTGCGATTCCGAAACGGTAGGTGAGGTAGGGTGCTCCAAGGAGAGCAGATGTGAAGGTCCAGGATGAGATGACAGCAGAAGCGGTCAGTCCAGTGCCTACGCGGCGATTTGCAACCATGAAACTTTTCAGAAAGTGAGAAAGTATACAATATTTTTTGTATGATAACAACGAAGAAGAGGGTTCACTTACGTTTCGGTAGTCTTGCTGTCCTCCCCAAGAACTCTTTTCAACGCAATTGTAGTAAAGACCATGCCTACAAGAATTAGATCAGATTGAACCTTCTCATTGGCTTTGATTTAGTGCCACTTACCGACTGCGAAGGCAACGCCCAGTCCGACAATGACTCCATATCCAACTCCTTGAGAGAGCGGTGCTGTGGGAGACACGACCTCTGCCATGTTGACTTGAAAGCTCAATTCTTTTGCAAGACCTAGCTAGCACATTGCTACTAGGGGATCATATGTTATGTCAGAGGAATGAACTTCATGAACTAAATATGAAAAAAAATGAAAAAAAATCTTCTAGCTTGAGCAGTCCCTAGATTTGAAGAACCCCTGCCCAGAATACCGAATATGGATGAGCTACCTAATGCCGAATGGCTGATATGAAACTACCAGCAGAGGCCAATGCTAAACTCGATATAATATAAGGGATGCCATTTTAGGGCTCATGTCGTGACAAGCTATATCCCTGGGAATGTGCAGTTTGAACCATGGATATCTCAATCTTCATAACGCCAATTGATCCTGCAATTATGTCAGTACCGAGATCGGCGGGTTTTTACTAACTCTCACCATCGAATACCCATGGGTTCATGTTGGATCCAGAGCCATATATCCTCTTGCATACGCACGTGGTCGCTCGGGTCTCGGGCACTTTTACCGATTTGATTGACGTAGATGCCACCGTTAACGTTCTAAGCCACGTGTCTTTTTGCCGTCTTGTCACAGTCCGTATTTCACATTGTTTACATTATTGGTAATCAAAGGAAGATGCTGTCAAAGCCCCAAAGAGCATTAGATATCCAACCTTTGGCTCCCCGGTCGAAGCCCGGCCGACAAAGGTTGCCGAACCGGTGGCGAAAGCGGACACTTAGTTTGATATTTACTCGGCAATCATCGAGATCTGACAAGGATAACAGGCAATTGCGACATTCAATTGAAATGTTAGGGAAACTTTTATACGGATGTTATCTGTCCAGCCCTTAAAGGGCCGCCGACATGAATCTACTGCAATGGGCTAGCCGTTTCCATATTAAATTTCTCTGTACGATTGATTCTTCATCTGCGAATCATTTTACTCGTAAAAGATTCCCGATTCGGCACGCGGCATGATGGGGTTAATCATCTCCATTATGACGTGCTGCCACTGGGAGACTGGGATGCGGATCCTTCCAACCGGCTGTCTCTGGTTGATCATAGCGATTAGATATCATTGCATGACATATCCTGATAACGTTCTTGCTTGGGCGAGTCAAACTATAAGTTTTCATGGAAAAGTCATGGGTGGAATTATCGTGCAGAGAGAACATAACTGACACAATATCGAAACTCAAGATGGTAGCAACAAATGAAAGGAGAAAATGGGTTCTCAATGCATTTTCCATGAGTAGTCCGGGCCACGTGGCTGCAGGTAAGGCAGAGATAAATCACTTTTATCCCAAACCAGCTAACACAATCCCAAAAGGGCTGTGGCGACACCCGAAAAACCAGACTCATCGATACAAGGACATTGACTACTGGATCGATCTGGCGAAGATACTCGATGGAAACTTTCACGGTCTCTTTCTGGCTGACATGTTGGGGGTATACGACGTATACAAGGGCCCGGAGAATATCAAGGAGGTGATGCCAGGAGCCGCTCAATTCCCAATCTCCGATCCATCGTAAGCCCTCGATGTCCTGAATGAGACACTCAAGATGTTAATATTATAAAGTCTGCCCATCTCAGCAATGGCCACGGTGACAAAATCTTTATCATTTGGTATAACGGCTTCAACCACCTACGAGAGCCCATTTATACTCGCACGACGCTATGCAACACTGGATCATCTCACAAACGGTCGTGTAGCATGGAACGTTGTGACGAGTTATCTCGCCAGTGCGGCTAAGAACCTCGGCCTTGAGAAAGAGATCCCTCACGATAAACGGTATGAAATTGCCGATGAGTTTCTAGAAGTCGTGTATAAACTACTAGAAGGCTCGTGGCGTGACGACGCGGTCATTTTGGACCGGGAAAAGAAGCAATATACGGATCCGGATCGGGTGAGGAGGATTGACCATGTTGGGTAATGCATATCCATTTCTATTCTTTTGAACTTCTTCACTAGTCGCCAAGGGTAAATCGCCTCTAACCTGTCGCAGGAAATATTTCAAAGTCGCCGGACCTCATCTGATTGAACCCTCACGCCAGAGAACCCCTTTCATCTTTCAAGCAGGCGCCAGCAAAGCTGGCCAGGAATTTGCCACGAAACACGCAGAAGCCATGTTCCTGCCAGGCATGACCATCCCGTCTGTAAAAAAGAACGTCGAAGCCATCCGCCACACAGCTGGCCAACAGGGACGTGACCCAAATACTATCAAGCTTCTGATAGGCCTTCTTGTCATTGTCGACGAAACAGATGAACTTGCGACTGCTCGATACGAGGAATACCTCTCGTACGCTGATCTCGAGGGTTCTCTGGCGTTGTTTGGCGGTTGGACAGGCACGGATCTTGGATCCTACGGAGATGACGACACTTTTGCATTCACGGGTCCCGGCGCCATTCAGAGCATGATTTCTAGTTGGAATGAGACTGTTCCAGGTAGTGATGGAATTAAGTGGACAAAGAAACGTGTGGCACAGGAACTTGCGTTGGGAGGCCCGCATCCCCGGGCTGTGGGATCGGCGAAGACGGTAGCGGATATTATGGAGAGGTGGGTTGAAGATGCGGGGGTCGATGGATTTAACATCTCGTATGCCGTGGCACCCGGTGACTTTGAAGCGGTTGTAAAATACTTAATTCCTGAGTTGAAGGCTAGGGGTGTGTTTTGGGATGCAGAGGCGGCTGTGGGCCGCACAATGAGGGAGAACTTCTTGGGGCTGGATGTCGCAGAGGGTGGAAGGCTGACGGAGGATCATCCTGGGGCCAAGTACAAATGGCCCGCTGAGGATTAATATTGGGGGGGGGGGGGGATTGGGTGGCAGTCTCTATAGGTCATTGGTGAAGGTCATGAGAGTTATATTAACATCACTTGAACAGTTCTAAGATTGAAGGGGTTAGTTATTTACAGACACCCGCTATCAAGTACAATAATACCATCCCGAAAGGAATGATAAGAATAACAGATCTTGATCGAACGCATCTTATGTCTACATTCTCAATAGTGCCGTTGATAGGGTCGGCCCATGGAGGCGTCTACACTTGGTCCTATTCATATATGGCCGGTTAGTATCCATCGCCGGCGATCGCAGCGTAGATCTCTCTGTCTCTTAGTCTGGCAAATGGCGACGCGCAAATACCTCTTACGCTCAAACGCTCTACAAAATTTACATGCTGCTGTACTTTCTGCTCCAAGAGTCCGCTCAATTACCCCACGTTCTACGCGAATTCGAAAGAGATCCAGTTCATCGCTGCGGCGTCGGGATTTTAGACAGGAATGCACGCCGTCAAGTGTACCCCTGGTTCTGACGGTGATTAATCTCCGTTATCACTGGCAGCCGCCTCCTCCTCCTCCTACTCTTCCCGTTCTTTCTTCCTACACAATGGAGCTCAAGTCAAAGCACTTTTCCGCAGCCGGCATCCTCTCTCCTTGATCCCACTGGCCCAGGCACAAAGTTTGTCAGCGTATCTACGTCCAGCGAAGAGAGCAGAAGATACAAGTGAACCGTCAAACTTACATGCTCGTGAACACACCCGTCAACCCAACGCCATCGGTCAATGGTAGCGTATCGGGCATACGACATGTTCGTGCTTGCGTCAAAGCACCAATCGGTACTCTCCTCCGTCCCGACAATTCTTCCGGCGCAGAAGAGAGGCCAGATGGCGAGAGGGCCATCCGTATAGCCCGGATTATGTTGCTACGATTTCGGGTGAAAAGTTAGTCTCGCCTTCATTGCATGGATTTACTATTGTCCCTTAAAAGTGCAACAGCATACAGTATAGACGTCGTCAATCAGCGAAAACATCTTTGCTGGATTGCCGTCAACGATAAACGCCCTGTAAAACTCGTACGCCCTACGCGCCGTCTCCTCGACGGTCAGAGTGGGATCCGGTTTGCACAGTGCAGGCGGCTCCTTCAAACTGCAGAGATTCTCCCTCTTGAAAACATCCCTTTTGATGAGAGGAGAGGTTTCATGCTCATTCGCAGGGGCTGCGATAGCCACAAGAGGCAGCAGAGCTGTTACAGATAGCAGCGTTGAAGCCTGCATTCTCAGAAGGTGGCCCGTCTTTCCGCTTGTTAGGTGAGAATTGAAAAAGGTAGTTGGAAAACATGGCTCTGCAGAACATAACTACAAGTAGGAGAAATCTTATTTCGTGTTTTTTATTAAATTCCCCTGGTGGCAATGGCCAAACGGCTAAAAAGATGGCCATTTTCTTCTTATTAGGCACCCCGGGTCCAATGAAAACCAATTTAAGGGATACACCTTGTGATGTGGGCGTCATTGTGTTGTGTGTCGGCATTTCGAAATCAGAGATCAGAAAGGAGAGAGAGGCTAGGGTCACAAAGAAGGGGCCGGCATGCTAGGAAGGAAACATTAGTGGTGTTCTTGAGGGAGGATCCTTAGGCGCGTGTGAGAGGGATATGCTGGTCCGAAGTGGGTGGCATTCCGTTTGTGCCGTGACACAAAAATGAACGAGGGAAGAGAAGCGGGCGGCCAGCTTGAATACTCTCGAATATCTCCAGGATAGCCAACCTCCCAAGAGGTAAAACTGCAGCTATCTGTTTTGACAACCCTGACCGTCACCGTGAGGACCTTTATAAGTCCATCAGTTCTTTACTCTTACAGCGCTTTCACTCATTCTAGCTTATTGCATGGGGTGCGTATCGGCATTGGTGCTTCGGACGAGTGCCGCAATGCCCTCAAGGGCATCTATTTGTGTAGCTCATTCTTGCTAATGTCTCTATGCATTCGAGCCTGGATACCAGTGGTCATTCTGGATCACACCCAGTATTCTACTTCGAGGATCGACATAGTTTTCCCCATTCTATCCCGAACAAGTGTTTAATCTCTCTTAAGGCCAACCTTGCCAGCACCACGCAAGCCAATACCAGGCAAAATAACACACAAAACCATGAACCCAACCATGGTCCAGAAACTAGCCCTGTATCCGTCCAAGATCGCACCGACGCTACTCTCTGACTTGCTATCACCAGTAATCGAAGACGAGACAATCTGCATAACAGCCAGGCCAAAGGCATTGCCAAACTGCCCTGCAGTACTGAACACAGCGCCAGCGACAGACTGCATGTCCTCGGGGAACGCGTCAGACACAACAATGAGGCCAACGGTAAAGAGGATGTCGACGCTGGCAGGCATCAACAGTTGTGCGACGAAGGCGTTGGTCCAGTACGTCCATTCGGGTTGCGCGAGAGCCATGAGCAATGGTGCGCCGGCACAGAGGGAGGACGATATTACGACGAGCCAGAGAACGGGGATTCTATCGACGAACAGTCCAGTGGCAAAGTTGAGCGCGATGCCGACGATCGCACTGGGGAGAATTCGGATCGAAGCCTGGAGCGCAGAAAGATGCTGAACCTCTTGGAAGCTTAAATTTTTAATTTTTTCAAGTGTTAGTTTTTGTTTTTCTATTTTTACTCGTCTATCCTTCAACTCAGATCAAAGGAATTCCACTTACAACAAACTGACAAAGAGCTCCATTCCCGTCGTAACGGCATATGACAGAGCAACAGTAATGCAAATAGTAGTAAACTCGATCCGTTTCCACAACTTGTTAGGAATCAACGCAGGCGCGCCAATGCTCACGCGATGATTCGACCAATAAGCAAACGCAGGCACGGCAAGCACGGCGAGAATCAAGACGACAATACTCCCAGCGTCGCGAATACGGCCGACATCCGTGCTCAGAACCCTACAATCTTGTCAGTTCAAACACTTCTCGTTTCCGGTGGGAGGGACTCACGCAAGAAGATAGCACGAAAGCGCCATAAAAACAGACGCCAAAAGAGCCCCAACCCAATCGACCTTGGCAACAAGATCACTAGCCATACCAGACCAAGTCCGTCTCGTCTTCTCCTTCGGAAGCGCCCAAACGCCCAAAACAGAAAGCAACAAGGCGACACCGCCGTACAAATACCACCCAGCACGCCATCCAATAGTATCAACAAGCAACCCACCAAGCACAAGACCAAAAGAAAATCCCAAGGGCTGACTTAGCCCCAGAAAGGAAAATGCAATGTTCCTCGCTCGGCCTTTGGGCAAGTTCTCGGTGAGAATGGCAACACTAGATGAAAAATGCAGGGATATGGCAATGCCCAAAAGGGCCCGGAGAACGATCAACTGTTCACCACTGCGAACACCACTAGCGCCTAACATGAATATCCCATTGCAAAAACATCCGATCAAGTCGACGGTTCGAGGACCAATGAAATCTGCTACTGCACCGGCGAGTAAGAGCGTCGACGCAGTTGCCAATCCGGATACGGAGACGGGCCATAGTGCGAGCGAGGCAGGAAGGTTTAAATCGCGGGTAATGGTGGGAAGACCAACCGTTACCAGACCGTTGATTGCGCTGTTTGTAAAGTTGATTCCTGAGAGTATGCCGGTAATTGAAACTAGACGGAGGGTCGATATGTCCTTTGTGGATTCCGAGCCACTCGAGGCTGCTTCGAGGGGTAATTGGATGGGGTCTTGGCGGAGAGGTGCTGTGTCTTTGGATTGCTCGGTCAATGTGACCATTTCAATCGTTGTTGATGACATGATTGCTGGATGGAAGGCCTTCGCGAAGTTTGAGAAGTTGAGTGGGAAAAATTGTCATGGGTTTTAAGCTACCGGTTAGGGTTAGGAAATTTCGTTGTGGAGAATCGTCATCGGCCTTTCACGTGGAGAAGAATGGATCTAAAAGTGCGCCCTTGCATTGACATTACGAAGTCTCTACGGCGTAGACTGCTTAGTTGGTATGGTCTGACTCGACTTGAGGACTCTGTAGGTCGCACTGGAGTGAGTGAGTGAGTGACTGAGTGGATATGAATGCGGCTGTTTCCATGCCCGATTTTGACTATTTGGAGTTGAAGTTGTTCAAAAACCCTGAAATTTCATTTTATTCTCGTCTAGACTGATTCAAGATATAGATATCTCTTCTTCCCCCCCCCTTCCAGATCCCATCTATGTGTTGTACAATCCTCAACTATGGTCCAAAGGCAAAGTCCACCCATTCGCTGCATTAAACTCATCCGCAGTCGTAGTCCCATGCAACGTTTCATAGCGCACAAGATCCCGCGATCCCTGCGTGACAACTCCAGCAATGACATTGGCGACATGCTCGCCAATCGCCTTGCCTTCAAAGTACGCTCCTTGTAGGTATCCAAAGAACTCGGCCGAGTTGGCCTCACCCGCAAAGTAAAGGTGGTTCACATTGGCCCGGAGATTCTGGTGACGTTCCAGGCTCATGCCCGGGGGCCAGTTGCTGAAGGAGCCGAATGCCCAACTAAGCAGAAGAAAGTTAGCATATTTCCTCTGAAGAATAAAAAAGAAGAGGGAAAAGAAGAAAGGGAAAGGCTTACGTCTCGAGGCCCCATCGAGGATACATAAACTCAACAGGTTCAGGAACCTCCCTGTCAGGAAACATAGTCCTCAACACCTCCATAATCTGCTCCAAAGTCTGCTCGTTGGTCTGTCGCTCCACAACATGCGCCTTAGCCCCCGTCACAGTTCCAAAAAGAACGTTCGACCCTGGGACAAAGCCCTCCGCTCCAAGGTTCTGGAAAAGAGGGAAATGGCCTCTTTCTTTTGGGTCGGCGTAGAGGAAGAATTGTTCTTCTTCGGGCCACCATGTTTCGTTGAACTGCATAAACATTTTCGTGTATGTGCCCATTTCAAATTGTTCGATGGCTTCTCTCTTCCAGCGCGGGAGTTCGGGATTGAACTCCACGACATCGGATTGCAAGACACCAACAGAGAATGTGCAGATGGCGTATTCCGCTTCGATGCAGTTCCCGTCTTCAGTGATGATGGTAACCGTCTTGTCGCAGTAGCGAATCTCCTTGACCGTAGTGCTCAAGAGAAGTCGTGGGTCGTTGGGGGTGAGGAATTCGGCAGCCTCGCCCTTGATAAAGGTGTTGAAACCGCGCTGGTCAAAGACAAGGTTGTTCTCGTCGCTAAATTGTTTGAAGGACGCGTTGTGCACTGCAGCGCTGAAGAGGAGACCGCATTCCTCGGGCGGGAAGGCCATTTCAAAGTCCCAGCCGTACCACTCGGCCAATTGCTTGTGCATGTCGGAGCCGGGCTTCCAGCCAGCGAGACTGAGACCTGCACGCGCAGATGTGTCTTGTAGGTTGTTGAGTTGGATAAGACCAGCATCGGCGTTTGCGATTTCCATGAGTTCGTCAAATTCGTCAATGGCTTCGCTGTAGTTTGCCGGTCCGTTCTCATCGTACATTTTGACGAGGTCAAAGTTTGATGGTGTGTTTTTGATGCCGTGCTTCTGCGCCAGTCGCCAGATGGGGTTGATCGAGGTGGCTTCTGACCCGAGACCCTGCACCCAGTTCGCGCCTAGCTCTACGCTGTAGGGGTTTCCGTCTGGCCCCTTACCGAACTGGGCGTTGCGTACACGGCCGCCAATGTAATCATTATGTTCGACGATGAGGAAGTCGGTGACGGAGGCATTCGTGAGGGCTTGTGCGGCAGTGATACCCGATAGACCGGCGCCAAGGATGGCTACCTTGGTCTTTCTGCAGGTGGGTGGTTCCGCATCGGCTCGAGGTATGGCTCCTGCTTCGGCGGCGGTCAGGAGGAGACCTAGCGAGGCCAGTAAAGCCTTCGAAGAGAGAAGATACATAATGAATGACGGATAAAGGAATGATAGAGAAAGGGAGTGCTCTCTCGGTCGGATTGCTCAAAGGAATGAAATGACACTGGAGATCACAACAGACCAGCCTCAGAAAGGGTGCCAATCTCGGGCTTTATAATCCAGAGTTTCTCCTCCTAATCCCTGGAGCACATCGTCTCGACAGCCAGCACTGACACATCGGCGACCAGACACAACCTGACTAATATCGGTCAAATATGAAGGCTCTGTTCCGGATGTGCGCGGCCAAGATCTCAAGTGTCATTCTCTAGCGGGGACCCCATACGGGCTGATATCCCTATGCCTTTCTATGCCATTTCCAGTAACTCCATGTCGCAGCTCGTCTACTATGACGCTTTAGTCGCGATGAGGCTAGTCCAGACACTTGGGTCTCCGAGGACGTCATGTCCATCTGTAGACTAGCCCGAGATCTTGCAAGGATCTCATAAGACAGGTAGATGAATGTCATCGAATTACTTTTTCGTCTTCAACGTCAAGCCCGGCTGTTTTTGCTTCTTTTTCTTCGTGCGGTTGCTAGTCGACAGCTGGACAGCGACATCCCCACATATAGTTTCAGTGTCGCATAACTCTTGGGTGCGGACGTCCAGCGCCATGTCTCGGTTGTATTCGCATTGGACGTTCAGCTCCAGGGCTGGGGAAGAGAGGTCCGGAACTGCCTCTTATTTCGATCCTCGCCCTGCAGGGTGACGTGGGTTCTGCGTTCCGATCATGCATGCCCCCCTTGCAGATCAGGCTGTGCGAACCAGGAAGGGCAAAGCGTAGCACAGCGTGGTGTGGCAGGTAGCTTGACATGTGTTGGGGCTACGTAGATGCGTCCTGGATGGATTGCAACTTGTAAACCACCTCGTCCCTCCCCCTCCCGAGCTTGTCTTTTATGTCAAATAATATTTACAGTAATTTGCACCATCATCACCAAGATATTCGGCTTCCATGTGCACCGAAATCGGCCCCTGGCCGCCCTCCGAAATGACAAGACTCCTCCTGATGCCCCACCGGAATAGGTTGTTGATCCTCCGAGAGACGGTTTCCTTCGGCTTCCATTTCCAATCCTTCGCGCCGTCGGCGTCCTTTGCAGCATATTCGACCATCAGGACATTGAAATGCTATTAGTCACAGGTAAACTCCACCCCCATATTGTAGAATTTTAAAATTCATTTTCTTCCAGAAGAGTCGAAGGAAGGGCGTGGAAATGACAAGGCCTCAATGGGCGGAACTTTGTGGACAAAAACGCGAAAGCTCCCATCACCATTTCAAATAGCAGGAGAAAAACTTGGCGTTCAATTGGCAACGGGCTTAAAGTAAGAGCGAAAAAAAAAAAGAAAGAAAACAAAAAGATGGACCCGATTCCCCTCACTCCTCAAACCTCACAACACCGATCATCGCACGACAATGCGCATCACCAGGCAGCACACGAAAAGTCCAACGACTTGTTAGACACCGTTAGAGCAGCCGACGAGGAACAGCCTCCCGCCTCTTCCAACGGAGAAAAAACGCCGTCTCCACATCAAGCCCGAGTCGCAACCCTATCGCCCATACCATCGAATGATGACTTTCCCGAAGGCGGCGTCCGCGCCTGGAGCGTGGTTTTCGGGTCGTGGTGCGCGCTCCTGGCATGCTTTGGAATCATGAACACCATTGGTGCATTCCAATCGTACGTTGGAGGCGAGGAGGGCCCATTGGCGGGGTACAGCGAAGGGGTCGTGGGTTGGATTTTTAGCGTCTATGTTTTTCTATCTTTCTTCTGCGGCGTCTTGTGGGGACCCGTATTTGATGTTCACGGGCCGAGGTGGCTTGTTGCGGCAGGCAGTGTGTTGGTTGTTGTCGGAGTGTTTTTGCTGAGTGTTGCGTCTGGTACGTTTCTTGTTCTTTTTCTTTCTTCCCCTCCCTTATTTCAAGACCAGTGTGGTGTTCAAGGGCTACAACTAATCGGGCTGTGCAGAATACTGGCACTTCATGCTCATCTTTGGCGTCATCATGGGCGTCGGCACCTCTCTTCTTTGCACGCCGGCCTTTACTGTGCCGGGACACTATTTCCTCCGGCGCCGCGCGCTGGCCACGGGTCTCACGGCCTCGGGAGGCTCGCTAGGCGGTATTGTGTTTCCTATCATGCTGCAGCGGCTGATTCCCACCATTGGATTCGCGTGGGCGGTCCGCATCCTCGGCTTCATCGTGGTGGCGTTGACGCTCGTGTCCAACGTGTTGATCCGGTCGCGGTTGGAGCCGCTCGAGGGGTCCAATTCGCGGCCCGACCTCACCATCTTCAAGAGGCTGTCGTTTCTGTTCACAACCATCGGCACCTTTATGATGGAGATTGGCCTCTTTGTGCCCATGACGTACATGACGTCGTATGCCATTGCTCACGGCATGTCTCAGGCGCTGGCATACGAGCTCATCGCCATCTTCAGCGCCGGGTCGTTTGTGGGGCGGTGGCTCTCGGGCTGGGCAGCGGATCGGCTAGGACGATTCAATTCGCTCATCGTCTTCGACTTTCTCTGCCTCGTGGCGACGGCGGGTTTGTGGTTACCGGCCAAGTCGTCGGCGGGATTGACGATTGCGTTTGCCGTTGTGTTTGGATTTGCGAGTGGAAGTAACATTAGCCTGACGCCCGTGTGCGTGGGACAGCTGTGTCGGACGGAAGAGTACGGCCGATATTATGCGACGTGCTACATGGTGGTGAGCATTGGGTATGTCTTTTTGTGTCGTGATCTTCTTCTGTCGTATCTCTCGTGTCTGTTCATCATGGTCGCTAACATGCCTCAAAGAACGCTCATTGGCATCCCCATCGCCGGCAACATCCTCCAAGCAAACGGAGGAAACTACACGGGGCTTATCAGCTTTTCGGCGGGTGTCTACGTCGTGTCGGTGGTATTCATTGTGCTCGCACGTGTGGTCGAAGCCGGATGGGGAGTGTTCGTCAAGTACTGAACAATTGGGAAAAAGGGCGAGAGAGTGCAAGAACAAAAGTTTTCATGGCCTTATCCTTATTGACGAGTATCAATTATGAAGCATGATGATGATATGGAGCTTCTAACTCAGCTCGAGACCCCCTTGATGTCATAAATGCAGGATCCCCAGGATCCCCAGGGTCTGGACTCCAATTACCTCACCTTGCAGTCCGCCATAACGAAAGAGGCAATGCTGATCTTGCGGGATGTGCATGTTCAATAGCCCGGTGTCAAGTCACGTTGGGCTGTCGATCCAATGAGCCGTTGGTTCCGAGACAGCGAGAGTACGGTGGCGTCGAGTACAAGTGGCGGGTGTCTTGTCATTCTTTGTCGGTGACAGTAAAAGTAAAGAGAAGAAGAGAGACATTTGACATTCGATTGCCGGGTAAACAGTGCATTGCATTCCTCTCTCAACGTTACGCAGCCCTCTGCATCACGTGGTTCAATTTCAACCCGTGCCTTTGCAATTTGCGCAAAAGAGAAGGTGCGAAGGTGGGAAGAATGTAAAGAACGAGAACCATGACATCACGCCTCATATCCTCTCTTTTTTTTTTCTCGCCCCAAAAAAAACCTCCTGCCACCTACGAAGTAGGCTATTTTGGGAAGGGAAGGGCCGCTTGTGTAGGCGGTTTCCTCACCCGCTCTCGTTTTCCCATCACCATCACATGCGCCCTCCTCGTAAACCGCCCGCCAAAACGTCATAAAATCGCTAGCCTCGTACTCAGAAAAAGCTTGTACCATGGCATGACCTAGTCACACCGCAGCCAACCATCCAACTCTGTAAAGGACTAGCCGATATTGCAAGTTCATGAAAAAGAATGCACAAGGTGGTAGATCCGAAAATCTTCCCATAGAAACCTGAGACAGGCGACACGACACCTCACAAAGACAACGAACCGAACTGCCCATCCCGTGTTTCCCCGTCAACTTTTTCCTCTTCTTTTCCATCCTGTCTGCATCTCGACGGCATCCACAAGTTCTTGTCTTACCGTTTCCCCGAATCCTATTGCTTTAGCTGCTTTAGCGGGGAGTCTTTACGAGCTTAAATCACCGGGCCAGAAACAACTGCCGATCGCTGATCATCACCACTTTTTGCCCTTCATAAAGCAACCACTCCTCCCGCCTTTTCTCGCCAACATCGCTCTCCATCCTTTGAACAACATCCGTTATACACATCTACCTAGTCATTAATCCGCAATTCCTCTTCAAGACATAATAGACTGAAAAAAAAATGAAGTCCTACCTTTCCCTCCTTCTTCTCTCCCTTCTCTCCCTCACAACCCCATCTCTCTCGCAATCGAGCTACCCCTCCCAATCTCCGCCCTTCGCCCTCCGCATCTCCTCGGACAACGCAACCATAAACGGAGCCTACCTAAACGCCTGCCACTCGGGCGCCGCCATCGAACAACTCTGCCTCGCCTCGCAATCCTCGACCCCCGGCGGCCAGAGCGGCACATTTTACCTCAACTCGAGCGCCACCCAGGCAACCCAAGATCCCACTGGTATCTTGACGTGGAACCTGCCCCTCGCCGCATCGGGTCCGGGCGTCCCTACATCAGTTTCCGAACCGTTGGCTTTCGTCTATAGTCCCACAAGCAACGTCGCCCTCCTCATTCTCCAGCCCGGCACCCAGGATCTCGTACCCTTGGGCTTCACGGCCGTTGCGGACGGCGACAACGCTCAAAATTCTTTGTTCTTGTACACATATCAGGATGATAGGACCGCACCGCCTTCGTCTACGGGCACCCAGCCGAGAAAGGTGTTTCAGTGGCACGTTTGCACCACGTACTTTGGCTCTTACAAGTATCTCGCCCTCGCTTGGGTGACGGCGGGCGACCCCACGAATCCCACTTGCGAGCCCGTGAGCGTGACTCGGGTCTTTCTATAGAGATGTTTCATGAGAAAGGCGATTATTGTTGTACTAGATAAGGCGAGGCATGGAATCGGTCATTCTTTCGGGTTCTCGTCAGGTTTCTTGGCTGGTTTCTTGGCATTGTTCTGTTGTTGGCATTCATTTCATTTTCCTGTATACCTGTGTACGAAGCATTGTTACCATCATAAATAATAATCATTGATTTTTCACCTTGCATCGCATCGTCGTCCTACCCGTCGTCTTACCGAATCGAGGTGGCACTATGGCCAGCCAAATTTTACTCTTTGGCCGACAAAAAGATGTTAGATGTTGTTGCAACAGATTCCAATCCAAACGATCATTTGTTGTCCCTCGGTCTTCATGTCTGATGCCCCGCAGATTGCGAAATCCAGGCAACCGACAACCCAAACCAAGCATCATGGACTGGCGACTGGCCCAGCAAACCACCCTCCCTCCAATTGGCTGTCACTTGGCTCTCACTTGGCTCTGAAATGTCTACCCAATCTAGGCAACGTCTCCATTGCTAAACCATGGCAAATCGAGATGCAGGGAACGAAAATGAGATGAGATCACTAGGTCCCAAGTATTCATTCATTCAGTTAGGTAGAAGAGAGGGGAAAAAAAAAGAAGAAAAAAAAAACGGCCACAAACAACGCCCCCACCCCAGCAATCATCTCACATCGTCTCAGCCACGTGCGTCGCTCGCTCACTATCACACCATGCCACATCGTCTCCCAAAGTGGCCTAATTTCGAAGAAATCAGCACAGCCGAATAAGGAAAGAAAGCCACTCGATGTTCTTAAACGAACCAAAGAACAGAACAGTTGGTGGGATGCCAAGCTCGCCTGCATACTTGTACGGAAGTACAGCCCACCAAAATATTACTCTGTAATAAAGACACATCATGTAGCAAACATAATGCGCGCTCTCTGTAGGACCAAACTCGTCTTGGTTACTGCTACCTTCACCTTCGGGAAAAAAAAATCACCTCGAAAACTCTCCAAACCGCCCTCAAGCTGCCCTCAAGTTCATCCATCATGGTTCGTCTCTCTGCCCGCGAATTAATATTTCCACGAGTGCAGTGGCCCTTGTTTATTTTCACCGCCCAAGACAAGCTGTATCTTCACTGCAAAGGTCTTGGCTTTGAATAGGGCTTTTGCGCCTTTTTTTTCCAGCCTCTGCTTTCCATATCTCAAATGAACTCGTGCTCTGCTCTGTCCTCCAACTGACCCGTGGAAAAAAAATCAGCCCACTAAAATCGGTGTTATCGGTGTTGGATATGTCGGTGCTACTACCGCCTATGCTCTGCTCCTCTCTGGCTACGCCGCCGAGATTGTCCTAGTAGATATCAATATCGACAAGGCAGAGGGCGAGGCCATGGACCTCAGCCACGCCGCTCCCTTCTCTCGGCAAACCAGTGTCAAGGCCGGCACATACGAAGATCTCGCCGGTGCCTCTGTGGTTGTCGTCACAGCTGGCGCAAACCAACTCCCGCACCAATCGCGCATGGACTTGCTGCGGGTCAACTACAACGTCTTTCTCGACATCATTCCAAAAATCGCTGCCGTCGTGCCAGACTGTGTGCTCGTAATAGCTACGAACCCGGTCGATGTCCTCACACACGCCGCTGTGAAAATTTCTGCTTTCCCTCCTCACCGTGTTGTAGGCTCCGGTACTCTCCTCGACACGGCCCGGTTCAAGCACGAACTGGGCACTTACTTTTCAATCGATCCGAACAGTGTCCACGCCCTCATTGTCGGAGAGCATGGCGACTCCGAGGTTGCCTTGTGGTCACTGGCCTCCATCTCTGGCATGCGCCTTCCCGACTACTGTACCCACGCCGGCCTTCCTTACGACGTCGAAGCCCTCGACGGATGCTTCCAGCGAACGCGCCGGGCGGCCTATGACATTATTCGTCGAAAGGGCATGACCGATTACGGCATCTCATCTGGAATTGTCCGCCTTGTTCGTGCCATTCTTCGTGACGAGAAGACACTCCTTACCGTCTCAACCATCGGAGTTTATGTTGGTGTATCCGACGTCGCCCTGAGTGTCCCATGCAAAGTCGGCCGTGATGGTGCGCGTCCTATCCCACATTTACTACTCAGCCCAGAAGAGGAAGAAGCCCTGCGGAAGTCTGCCAATCGCATACGCGAAGGCATCGAGAGTCTACCCCCGCGATGATTCGGGCAGGGCTCTAGGCTTTTGCAATATCAACTTCCTTTCGCACTTTTCAATTTCGGCTATCTTTCCGTTTGTCGTTAGCGATCTTGGGACTTTATCAGCCCCTTTTCTGGAAGTCAGTGGAACAGATCACTCACCTAACAGCAGGCTCTGTTTTTCCCCAGTCCCATCAAGATCAGTGTTGGAACAGTGACAACAGACCTGCAGATATGCGAGCAAGAGACAAAGGCGCGCAGATAGACATGAAATGATATTACTGGGCAATTAAACTCATAACAAATGATTACACTCTTCCATAGTCAGGAGATTACCATCAACATCCCCACACAATTACTACTCCCTCGTACGCATACATGCTTCCATGT
Organism: Graphium sp. VPRI43844; assembly: GCA_019925285.1. Lineage (NCBI taxonomy): Eukaryota > Fungi > Ascomycota > Sordariomycetes > Microascales > Graphiaceae > Graphium > Graphium sp. VPRI43844. The sequence continues at coordinate 19,313 of JADHKT010000093.1, forward strand.
GTGTGCCAATTTGCCATCCTTACAGAAAATGGTCCTCCTCCATTGAAAATATCGAATATCATTTCCCCGAATATTCACGTTATGTCCATCTTCAAACGCAGTGCTGGACCGGCACGCACTTGCTCTCCGTGATGATACGATTGTAGAAGGGTGCTGCAGGTGTAAAAGCATCGACGATGCATCTTGCCCAAGAACCATCGAAGCTTTGAGGATCGCAGACGGCGCAAGGTGGTCCGTTGAGCCGGCTGGTATCTGGAACCACCACATTGTATCCCAAACGACCGTACACGACGCCGGTTTGCTCATCTTTGACGGTTATGGTCAGGGAAAGAGGAAGGTCGACGCAAGGACCAGTGGTTTGAGTCGCAGGGGTATTCCAATGCTTGGCATTGGCGATACGGTCAAGAGCATTGATCATCAGTGGCAAGACATTGGAACCAGATCCAGCAAGCTGGGAGCCCTGGCAGTCGAAGGCGATAATTGACCCGTCGAGGCACTGGAAGGGGGTGGAATCACAAATGCCGGCATAGTCGAGTCGAATTTGATTCTTGAGGTCTGCCCACGATCCCTGAATCCTCGCTTGCCGGGGGTTGACGTCGGTAATGACACGAAGGTCGCAGGGTGTCTGCCCTGAGCCAGCATTCCCAGGAAGTCCGACACCCATGCCAGCACCACTTCCGCCAGTGTGTCCACTGCCACTAGGAACACCGCCGAAATTTCCATTACCACTATTGGAATTGGCATACGGGGGCCCTCCATTCGAGCCAGTTCCAGTGTTTCCAGCATTTCCAACATTGCCAACACCACTGCCCACAGGGTTTCCTCCAGCGTTGCCACCGACATTTCCGTTGTTGATACCATAGCCTGGCTGAGAAGTACCTGCTGGGCCAGACTGTCCACTGCCCACAGGACTCGACCCTTGACCAGTGCCCGCATTTCCACCCACATTTCCATTGATATTTCCAGGACCAGAATATCCTCCCGACCCAGAGCCAGGGCCAATAGGAGTGCTGGGACCGGATCCCGGTCCAGTACTAGCACCAGAACCAGAAGGGACACCATTACCGCCACCGAGGCCTCCTGAAGATGGGCCGGGTTCTCTTCCCGATCCTTGGGCAGGCGCAGAGCCGCCGTATGCTCCTGGTACGATGCCAGAGTTTGCTCCTCCATTCGCTCCATTAGGTCCAGAGCCGACGCCACCGTTGCTACCAATGGGATTTGGAGTCGAACCTGGATTGGGGTTTGTTGGAGCAACATTCGAATTACCACCTCCAACAATGCCATTGCCTCCAATGCCAACTCCGAGGCCACCAGAGTTGTAGACGTTCCCCGCGCCACCACTTGATCCGGGCGTATTTTGGCCCGGGATGCCCTGTCCAGCGGGCGTTCCTTGGTTACTAGGTAGAGGTAGGTTGACCCCAGTCTGCGGTGTTTGACCTGGAGCTGTCGTGTTGCAAACAAAGACAGAAAAACAATCTGTTTGCGGGAGAGATTGCGATCTGCCGACAGGGTAATCGCTGTTGGCATAACAGTATAGGATATCTCCAGTTTTGCCTTGGGCGAATCCGGCGTAGTTGGGGTCCGCGATTCCGGTCTCAACAAAAACGTCCCATGAGTCTTGTGTCGGGAATCTGAAGGTGAGTCCGCTGGGGCTCCAAGCGGTGTTGCCGCTGGAAGCCGGAACAGTGGCACAGATTGGATTCTGGCCATGACCTCCGTCGGCGGGTGTCCAGTACGCTTCACGAAAGGTTGGTCGGGTAGGGAAGCCAACCAACGTGCCAACACCACAGTCGGCAAGAACGAGATGGTTAGCCATAGCGCCCGAAAGGAAGAGCGAAATGGTACCGAGAGTAGCGATTTTGGGAACGCTTTGAGAAGACATGATACCGAGAAGCAGTCGAGAGAAAATGGTATCGAGAAAGCAGAAGAGACGTATTCGAGCAGAAGGGCAGGGGATGGAATAGGCTTGCTTTCTCTAGGATAAGAGGAGGAAGCGACGAAAAGAAGTTGTTCACGATACCGAGGGTAGAGAAGGGGAGTTAGGTAGCTAAAGAGATGAGAGAAGAGGGATAAAGGTAAAAAGTTTGATCGAAGGAGAGGAAGAAAGAAAAGGAATGGAGAGTCGGGGACGAGAAAAAGGCAATAAATAATCCGGTTTTGGAACTTGCCCAACCTTTCATTCAAGTGGCAGGAGATCGAACATCTACTCGGAGAAGGCACGGGGGCTTGAGCCGTCAAGCCCACCGCGAATGCTCGCCCCTTTCCTCGACACCTGAATTCCGATGTTTGGAAGGTGCAAGTGGACAGGGAACTCCCATATTTGACACCTTACGCGTAAGTGTGTACAATTATTTCTCGGAAGGCGCGATACTGCGAAAGAGCGCAGCGGTTGTCATCTTCTGGAATAGGTGACTTGATGGCACTTGAACTGTGAACAGTTCCTTCCTCCACTTGCTTGACTACAGTGGAAGGAAAGATGTTGGCTCAGGAGCATCGGCTCCTGCCAATACCATTCAGCGCATCTACCGTATCCGTATCATTCGAAGGCAGGTAGGGTGCACCAAGTCAAACGAAGGGGCGTTCTTGCCAGCATTCTTGTCTTCAACCTCACATTCACACATCATTATCAATCCCGTCCAAATCTATGCATCATCGCGCTTCGGAATCTTCTCCCGAAATGAATTGCTCGAATGAATACAAATGCCCATCAAATTTCGCATTCTGTTTGTTCAGAGTAGTGATCCTTGTGCTCCTGCTTTGGTTGGAAATTCTGATCGCAGAGACTGGTTGGTGGGGGTACAAGCCCCACAACAGCTTCCCTCGCGTCAGACACTTCAACCATCATCAAAGTGCGATTTCCCACACTATTCAGCTTCCCACCCTGCACCTTCCCAGTTCCGGCCGCTGTCCCCGTCATCTACCCTTCAAAAATAGGTAGGAGCATCCAGATTCCTGCCGCAAGTAGGAGAAATGGCCATTCCCCGCCCGGCCCTCCGCAGCTTCCAATTCTTCCGACCCCACCAAACACCACGCCTTCCCTCGACAATCCGCAGATCCTCTTCAGCACCTTCCGAACCAAGTTCCCGAGCGTCCCGGGCCTCGAAAATTCTGTCGCGCCTTCCACGGCCGCTGCAAAAGTACACGAAGGGCTTACAGAAGGCGCCAGTCTCACACGTCGTCGCCTTCCTCATTCTCCACGAAATCACCGCCTTGATTCCCCTGTTTGGTCTCTTCGGCTTGTTCCACTACACACAATTCACGCCCGTGCAGTACGTCACAGAGCACTGGGGCCCGTACGTTCAAGATGGCGTAATAAAGTTTGAGAAATACTTTAAGCGGAAGGGGTGGTTCGGATTCAAGCAGGACGCAAAGCAGGAAGGGGTTCCCGCTTCAAAGGGAGACGGTCTCGAAAAGCGAGAGCAAATAGCGAGGACGAATGCCATGGTCGTGGATTGGGAGACTGCGCAGGGCAAGTACAAACTACTTGCTGATGTCGCCCTTGCTTGGGCTTTGACCAAGGCCATTCTCCCAGTCCGCATCTTGGCGAGTGTCTGGGGAACTCCCTGGTTTGCAAGCGTACTAGTTCGATTTCGCACAGTCTTCCGGCGATGAGTTTCTTCTAATTTAACCACGTCCGGTACTACGGATCATACTTGATGTACCATCATATAGACATTTGCACATCGTCACGGTGTTTGGCCTTCAATTTCGTTTCCATATCATTTGTCGATTCCATAGAAATATACCACGGGTGTTATCGGATTGCTTTTAGATCTTTTGATTGATTATGGCGCTAGGGGTAGATCAACATTCTAGGTCGAGATGTGATATATCGAAACCATCTAAGGCTTCTCGTAGATCCAGCCAGCCTGGGCGCTGGTCCAGCTGACAACCTCGCCGTCCTTGAACCAAAGGGCAATCTCCTTCTGGGCGTTCTCGACGCTGTCGGAGCCGTGACAGACGTTGCGGCCGACATCGATGGCAAAGTCACCACGGATGGTGCCGGGGGCCGAGGCGAGGGGGTTGGTGGCACCGAGGAGGACTAGTGAGAGAAGGGATGTGATTAGAATGGAACATCACAAATAAGGAGTAATCGAAGGAGCATAAAGGAGGAAACTTACCACGGCCGGTCTTGACGGCATCACGACCCTCCCAGACCATGGCGCAGATGGGGCCGCTGGACATGTCTGCAACGATGTTAGCTATGGCCCGAGAGACGACGGTGGGGAGCGGATACATACACTCAATGAGACCAGGGAAGAAAGGCTTGCCCTTCAAGTCAGCATCTATGGTACTACTGTTAGCCTAACGATGGAGCCCAATATGCAAAAGGAGCTTGTCCGTACAGTGCTTCTCAAGGTGCTCCTTGCCGGGGGTGACGAGCTTGATGGCGGCAAGCTTGAAGCTACATGATTGTCAGCACAGGTTTCCAATCCGATCCAGTCGATGAAAGCATGGGAAATACATACCCACGGTTCTCGAAGCGAGAGATGATGGGGCCGACAAGACCGCGCTGGAGAGAAGCTGGTTAGTGGCGGTGAAGCCATACATATCCGGTATCGTCGGGAATTACCTGAACGCCGTCGGGCTTGATGGCAATGAAGCTACAGTCAAATCAGCAAAAGAACAAATGTCGAAAATACCCTCTGCCATTGATGACATGTCCACGACATCACGAAGCCGAAAAAAATTCCATAGCGGGGTCCGAAACCCAAAAAAGCTCTCCGGAGGGGTGAAAAAAACACCCACCACTCCCCATCCCCAAAACAAACAAGAATGCTGTGCTAAAAAGAATGAAGGAAAGAAAAAAAAAGAAAAGGAACTCACGTCTGCTCGGTGGCCATTTTTATAGGTGAAGGAGAAGACTCGGTAAAAGTATTCAAAGGTTCGACGGATGGTACTGGGGCGTGTGTAGAAGGGACAAAGCAAGACGGTGAAGAGACCAGCGAAGAGGAGAAGAGAATCCTTAGGCCCAAGAGGAAAAAGACAACGAGAAGAGATGGTGGGGGGAATTTTTCCAGGAACGAGGTGGGGTCGCTTCGTTGTTGCTGGTCCCCTTCGTTGTGGCGGGGCTGCTGCACTTCGGGCATTGCGTTCTGCACACAAAGAAAAAAAATACTCCGTAGGTTTGGTCGGTGTGTGGAAAGTGTGGCTAGAGCTGCGTGGTTAAGGGAGATGGAGTTGGAGCTTCTTTTGTGGGAAACGGAATGCTGTGTTTCTTTTCACGTGACGAGGAGTTTTCGCGAGTTTGGTTTCGAAGAATTGAATTCTTGAGGTTCTGTTCGATTCAATTGTCAAAGTCTATAATAGTAGATGGTCATTCGTTAATATTAGAGATCTTTTTTTCCGAGCAATTACCCCTTTGCGCGAACATGCCATGTGACTTTACGCAGAGAAACCAAAAACTTGATTTTCGAACTATCAAAAAATAAAAGAGATTTCGAGAGACAAGTAATTCAAAAAGACAATGGCAAATTTGAGGCAAGCACAGTGGACCAGTGATACGTAGCCAAAACTTCACCACCAATGAGAAGCATAAAAACACACCAGGAAAAAGCCAAATGGTTCCTCCAGAGTGGCATATGCTCGGTAACCAGGCTAAGCAAAACGCCGCCAGGAAACAAGAATGATATCAATTGCAGGAAGGGGCATAAAGCGACCCTAAGGCCAGCCCTGCTGCTATTCTCGACAGCCCATCAGAGCTAACGAGTTCGGAATTGAAAAGGAAGCCCGGCCAGCTCGGTAAACAATCCGATGACAATGAGGTTGAGACAGTATTTCAGATGTCTCTGCGTGATGCCTTGTGGCAGCACTGGGCGAGAAGGGGGAAAGCTTACGCCCAGGCACCGACGAGGCTCATCATGAAGGCGCCGGCGAACACGAGGAGGCATGCAATGATGCGCTTGCCTCCGCGAAGAATCTGCCAGCTTTCCTCGCTGAGGAGGTCCTGGGCCATGAGTTCGACAAGCGAAGCATAGACCAAGAGGCCGGATGAGATAGCGTTCATTGTCCCGACGAGAACGAGCCCGAAGGCCGAGTCGGGAGCGTAGAGCGTGTGAGTTCCGAGACCAATGGCTTGGCCGATGGGCGTGCTAGTTCCAGGTTAGCCATACTAGCAATCGGAAGAAGAGATAGAAAAATGTCACTACTCACGTCAATCCATAAGCAAGAGCCATGAACCAAGGCCTTCGGGTGTCTCGTGGCCATTTGATAGCCGCGATTCGCGCTCCGAGAGCGAGGCCCTCGAATGACTCTGAAAGGATCAATCAGCGTATGCTCAGCAAATAAAATAACGGCGACAAGAGAATGAAAGGACGTACGGTGAAAGATGATGGCGATCAAGAGAACAACAAAGCGGGAGCCAACAGCTACACTCAGAGCCATGCCAATGAAAACGCTGTGGAACAGAATTCCAATCTCGAGGAGAACGCACTGAAGAATTTGTTTCCGAAGCTGTTGTTCATCGTTGAGTACGTTTCCGGACTGATCCCGCTCTGGATCAGCAATAGTAAGAACACCTGTAGCCTTTTTACCGGCTTGGATGTCAAATGTCTCTCCACCGTCGCGAGCGGGGGTAATGTTGTCTCCAGTTTGGCTGTCCCGCGTAGGGGGTGGCGCAACAGAGTCGTAGGAAGACGAGGCCGGGATGCTGTGGCACTCAGCTTCGAATCGCGCTGGATGGAAAATCATCTCAACGATCGCGATGAGGAAAATGCCAGCGAGCGCAATAGCGCCGGGCATAGCTGGGTAGTCTTCGGTCCAAAAGCCAGAAAGGCATGGATCGCCCAGCGAAAGGAAAGCCGTCGGGAGGAGATGCACAAAGGCGGTGGCGACGAGTACGCCGGTGCCAAAGTGTCTTATTGCAAATAAGACCCAGTCTGGAATCCGGAGCCATCGAATCTTGGTGCCCAAGACGGGGAACGAGCAGGCGAGAGTGGATACGGTAAGGATGATGACCAAGGCGCCCACATGGAGGGGCGTGTCGTATTCCGCAGACTGGTCAGCTTTACCGCATTCGCCTTTACGGCGGGTCAGCATAACTTTCGATGATGGCTGGCCATGGGGTGCCGCGGGGGCCGCTTGGATGCGTGCGCTTCCCACATGGAAGAGCAACGTAGAACCAATTAACGAGAGGGCGACGGAAGCCAGGACGACGGAAATGATCCATCCGATCCAGCCCTGAACGGGGGCTTTGAGGGATCGGCGGATAAGCGCTAGAAGATGGTTCGGGCCTGCACCACCAAGAGGCATCTTCTGGCGGCTGCAGGAAACTAGAGGTAGACATTATTATATTAGGCCGTGGTTCAGTTGCAAGGCTATTTCGTGTCATATCTTCTTTGTTTCAACTCTTGTTCGGGCTATCGATTGAACCCCCGTCCAATTGAATCCAAAAGAGTATATCTACAACGTACCTTGACGGCTCAAACCATCGCGCTCAGTAGCAAAGTCATTCCCAATGTCACCCTGATCAATGATGTTACCAAAGGCATCCGTAGGCAATTTCCCAGCCTTGCGAAGAAGGCGAGCATTCGAGATGCCATTGAGGTCTTGACGAGTGGTCAGATCAGGTGCGAGGAACGGGGGGTTCTGATTCCACGTGGGATGTTCAAAGTCATCCTCGGTCCTCGAGGGACGATTCATGGTGGGGAGAAGGCGGAAAGAAGAGTTCGGTGTATATCGTAGATTCGTAAAATGGAAAATCGTGTGTAATTGGAGGTCGTAAATACACGTAGAGAAGTTAGGGAGAGAGGGGGGTGGAATAGCAATGCAAAATAAAGTGAAGAATAGTTAGTTACAAGCACCAAGAGGACGAGACCGCAAAGTAGTAAACTACTTGTATGGATTCCAATGAGGAAAGATGCCATCCAAACGTCGAAATTTACGTAAGACAACTACGACGCAACGCACCCATCTGTCCACCAAGGTTCTTTGCCTAGCACATGAAAATTACAGAGTAGTACTACATACCTGGATGATCAAGACGGAGTACTCCGTAATGGGGAAGAGGAGGGACAGACGACGTTCCATTGGTTCAAAGGCTACCCGAGCATTAACCGTACTCCACCGGGACGACCCGAGTCTTCTAGTCACATCCAATGCCCGCCGCCCCTTTTGGGAACCAAAGATGTCGCGCTTTTGGCCTGCATACTCTGTAATAAGTTCTTATACGTGTCGGGTGGCTTCGGGTCTACGCCAAGCTAAAGTGGTTGGTCCTGCTGAGATCCAAGACCGCTGGACGCTGGACGAGAACACGGACGAAAATATACCGGTGAAAACCACTACCTGAAATTTCTAGAATAATTTTCTCGAATTCAAAGAGAATAAACAGTTGAAGAGACGAAAACCTGGCCATACTCCTATTGAAATATTAAAGATGGACATTGTTTAACAAATTTTAGGTGACAGACGGAACAGACGGATGGCGGCGAAATAACCTAACACAGAGTTCGCGGAGTATTTCCAAGATGTGGCTCGAGGTCCCTGATACAATCAAATGCCAGACTCACCGCACTTTGACGAGAAATCACAAAGAGGGGCCGAATGGAACAAATTACAGCAAGTGGTTGGAGCAAAAAGAAGAGGGAAATCTTGTAAGAAAAAAAAGTTCAATTCAGGACCAAAAAAAAAGACAAAGGAAACAAGATGAGACGACGTCTAACCGCAAACTAATGCACAATTTTCGAACATCAAGTCGATTGAATTAAATTGTCCAAGGGAAATTAGGGCCCAAACGAAAGCAATAAGCCTGCCAAACTCCATGCAAGGGAAGGGTATGAAAGAACTGATCTGGCCGAGTACCTAGGGCTGTTTTGTTTTAATTCGAGAAGCTCGCATATCTGGCAATTGTGCGTTAAAAAAATGATGACGATGCAGCCAAGAGGCAAAAAAAAGACAAGTGACAGAAAACTAGTCAAAGATCAATACGATTATAGAAGAATCATGCCAGCACCGAGACCAAGAGCAACGGCGAGGTAGCCACCAAGGGCGAGGCTACCGGGGCCGAGGCTAAAGGCAGCCGAGTTCGAGTCGTTGGATCCGGAGCTGCTGCTGCTGCTGCCCGTGGGGGCCGCGGTGGCGGTGGCAGCGACGCGGTTGGCCGAGCTGGCCTCGGCGAGCTTGGGCTCACAGTCACCGTCGGTGGAGGAGGGCGTCTTAATGGTGGCTTGGCCCTTGAAGTCGCAAGCGGTGGAGACCTTCTGGTTCTTGTAGTAGCGGTCAAGCACGTAGGCGAGCTTCTGCTCGTCGCTGCACATGCTGTAGGCGCCGTGCACGCCCGAGGTCACGTTGCTGTTGATACCAGCGCAGGGGTTTCCGGGGGTGCTGCAAATGAAGTTGAAAATGTCTCCGTAGGCATCTGTCTCTAGGCCAGGGCTGGGCACGCAGCTGAGCGTCGACACCATGCACTCGCAGAGCTTGGTGTCGGGGGTGGGAGGCAAGCTATTAGAGGACTTCCAGTTGGTCTTGATGGCGGGGCAAGGTTGGGGCTCGTTGGTGGGTTGGTAGGAGCTCATGTCCACAGAGGTAGGATCGGCCTTGGCAACCTGGCTCTTGAGGACGTCGAAGTTCTTCATCTTGGTAACGCTGGTGCCAGAAAGCTGGACAAGACCTGGGGTGAGAAATGAAATGGTTAGCGGGGACTCGGCAAAAGGAACGACAAAAGGAAATCGACAGGCAACAGGCATCCAATTAGTGCTGGAGGGGACGCACCATAGTCATTCATCTCCTGGAAGTACATGTAGACGATACCACCAGAGAAGACCTCCGTCATCTGGTCCGAGTAGAGAGCGACAGTCTCTTCGAAAATACGGCCCTCAGCACCACCGGGCTCGTTGCAACCGTACTCGGCGAAAAAGACGGGCACGGAGTAGTTGCGGAAGAATTCAATCTGCTTTGCGTAGCCAGAACCTTCAATGGTGTTCTGGCCGCACCACTGGTAGATGTTGTAACCCCAGAAATCGATGGCCTGCTCCTGGTCCTCACCACAGTTGAAGAACTGGGCAATCTCGTTACGAATATCGGGGTCGTCGTTGGAAGCATATCCTACGTAGAGAGGACGGTTGAACTTCTCCTTGAGGTAGGCCTTGGTGTCGCGAACGGCGGCCTTGACGAACGCCGACGCCTCGGTGGTGGTGGCATTGTGGGTGACCTCGTTACCGGCGAAGAAGCCGATGACGTTGGAGTACTGGCCGAGCTCGTCGACGACGGCCTTATAGCGGTCAAAGAGGTCTACGTTCCAGCGGGGGGTCTCGGACTCGATGGAGAGCTTGGGCTCGCCCAAATCGGAGATGATGTAGATACCGGCCTCCTCGAGGAGGGAGAGACATTCGGTGTGGTTGGCGGTGGGGTTGACGGCGTAGGTTCGGATGGTGTTGGTGCCGAGTTCCTTCATAAGGGGGATATCACGACGGCAGGCGGCAGCGTTGGCGAGAGGGTCGTTGAACTGCAAGCGGCAAAGGTGTATAAAGTTAGTCAAGAGGGCTTGGCATAGATCTGCGTTAATCCGATGGGATAGATCTTACGTTAACGTTGTTCACACCACCAACACCTCCGCCAGTGGAGGCGGAAACGTCCTGTTGGTAGGCAATACCCTTGATGTAAAATTGCGTGCCATTCTCGTAGAAGAATTTGGTGCCCTATGTAGCCTTTGCGTTAGCCTATGTCCGGCAAATGGTTGGCCTGGATCAAAGTGATCTGCATGGCGCTTGCATGGCGCGGGGTGCAGCAGTAGCCTAAAAGAAGGAAAACAGAAAAATGACAGCATCCTATGCAATGCCGTTATTCTCCTCTCTCTCCCCTCTTTTTTTCCTGCGCTTTGATGTGTGTATGTACCTTGATGACGATGGGGTCGAGAGCAGCGGCTGCGCCGGATGCGAGCAGCAACGCCGACAAAACGGATCGCGTGGACATGGTGACGGAAGGCGAGGATGGCGTCGTAATGGTTTCGAAGAGCAACGTATGGGACGAGTGTCAGTAGAAAGGTCGCGAAATATGAAAAAGTGTCGTCGAGTTTAGAGTATTCTTGTCGCGTCGACGGTAGAAGTGGATGGAATGAGCGTGGTGAAGAGAACAGGAAATAAGGAGTTGGAAAAGTTGGGCTCGTGAGCCGATTAAACGAGTGATCGAAACGAAAAGGAGAAAAAAGTACGATTAGGACGGGCTTGAATATTTCGCTCGCAAACCAGGGTTAAGAAAAAAAAATAGAAAACTGTGGAAGGAACGGAGAAAGAGGGATCACAAGAGGAACCAAGAAAAATTGGTTTCTACTAATACTGACTCCGTCTCAATACTGCGTCTCCGCGCAAGGGGGGATTCTGCAGTGTGTTGGTTGCCAGGTACCTGGCTTCTTGGTACAAATTGTGTGTCAAATCCAAGTACCCCTGCACTCGGAACCAATGCAAGGCCCTCAGCCATATTACTCCGTGTTATTACACCTAGTTTACTACCTCCTCGGACTCCTCGGACAGGGGAGGCACAGGATGACGGTAATACGGGAACGAGTAGTTTACTTAGTTTAGTGTTTATTTTAGTTGCATGACTCCCCTGATTTCTTTTCTTAGTGCTTTGGCCCCACCCCTGTCAAGGTTGGGCTTTAGCGGCTCACCTCCACTGAGGCGATATTGGACCACGCCTACGGAGTATTACTACTCCACGGACTAGAGGCGAGATTGTCCGTCCACAATTAATTTACCGTTCATCTCCGTCACTTGGTGACATAATACGGAGTACGGAGTAGGTGACATAAGTTCTCCTCATGATAATTTGTGCTTTAATTGTGCAAATAACCTGTTTCATAATCCCCCTGGATCTTTTGAAATTTGTCTTTTGCCATAGCCAACGCCCTCTTGTCCCGAACCCCTCGTCCATCCATTCACAGATGCCCCGTACTCCGAATGGTTCTACTCCGTATTATGGGGTGCCGAAACCATCTCTTGTCTCATCTCCTGTGCCCTGCGCCAACTAATACGGGGTAGGTTATTGGCTGTCTGTTTACGGGGTAATACGGTGTGATAGTGAATGTTGCCGGTTTTCACTGTCCTTGTCTGGCTTTCGGTCGAGAAGTGGATCTGACGTTATTCCGCTCATGCCTCTGGCTGTTCACCGAAACTAATTAGGAGGTATGTAGGTCCCAACTTTGCGTCAATCTCCGTGGTGTATCATTGAACGATCGCTTTGCCCCACATGCTTCGCTTCGATCTCTTTGATCCTCTACGGAGTACACCCAACTAAATCGAGATGGTGTTTCTGTTCCCCTTCATAGTCATCAACTCTTGGTGTTAAACAACTGTACCTTGTTACAGTCACCAATAAAACAGCCCAAACCCAAGCCATGCCGACTATGAGCATTCGTCTTCTCACTTGAATAGACCATCGACCGTTTCCACATGAACACAGGTACCATGCGGCCACGGTGAACACAGGCATCCAGTGTTATTAGAAACGAGTGCGCCCGTGTGCTCCTCTCTTGGGCAAACCTTAGCAACTCTGGCCAACCCCAGATGCCTACGGTCTCCGCTGCCATCTAAAAGGTGCAGAATGATAGATTTGTCTCAGAATCTCTTCGTTTCCTTCTCGCGAATATGATTCTCTCCGTAATCAACTCACAGACTATGTATGCACCTACCTATTGACAAAGCGATCCAAACCAATGGTTTTTCAGGAATTTCAGTCACAAATAAATGATATTACCAGGCTGCACGTGTTTTATACCCCCGAAATACTCCGTGGGAAATCCTCCCATCTTTGGTTGAGACTTCGTGTCGGCGGCCGTTTATGCCTCACCCTAACCCTAGCCCCCCAATCCCGAGCCGCAACGCAACCGCCCCCACACCCAATCCGGATGCACCCCGATATATTTTATGCTTGCAGAGGTCTTCCGACTACATAGTTTAGAGATGCATTAGGGGCCTTCTTCGGATAAAGAATTTCGAGTATTTTATTGCGTTAATAGCGCCAACATTTCCCACTACATACTAACGATACCTAGATAAGTTTTTCAACAGTTTCGTTCCGAACCTAGTTAAATGCTTCGGCTCCTACAATGTTGTCTTTCGGAACAAGATCATGTTCCGGGTAAATGGCATCTCTTTCTACTACTTTGTTTTCTTGTTCTTGTCGATTCTTGAAGAATGCTCTTCATCTCTAGCTTGGGACTGACACATACGAACAGAAAGGCGGCCGTCGTCAAGGAACGAAGTTGCACCCAGGAAACGAGTGTGACAAGCTTGCTTACAGTGTCGATTGTACCAGAAACTGCGGTGCTCTGCCGAGAAATTATCTCATGTGTCGATATGAAACACGAAAACAGGCCCAATCGCTTCCACTCACGGCGGATAAAGTCCAGATAACAGCTGATGACTCGAGGCACACATCCTGTTCATTGATCCAGTCATAGCAGTTCATCAATATGATACATGCTTTCGACAATTCGAAATTAAATGGCTGTCACGTTGATAGTTTGTTAGAATGTCATGGAAAGTACAACTCAAGGTGAGATGGCCGAGCGGTTAAGGCGCCAGATTAAGGAACCCTGAACTTGTTCAGATCTTTAACTTTCTGGTCTCGAAAGGGGCGTGGGTTCGAGTCCCACTCTCATCATAAGTTCAATTTTTTGCCACTTTTCTGGCCATATTTTTTTTTCTGCTCTATCCTCACATCTATATCATAACCGAGCTTAAAGTGGGGCGTGATCATAACCGAGCTTAAAGTGGGGCGTGAAGTTAAGAAATCTTAAGAAAAACTTAAGAAATGTTGTGCCTCCTGATCCCTCCTGAATGAAGCCTCCTGATTGGCTGCTCCCAAATAGAGTGGGCTTTTGAACCTGAACTGAGCCTCCTGATTGGCTGAGGTGCTAAATGTGGATCTTTCAAACTTAACGCTCTTTTCTGAATGGGCCTTCCAACCTTGCCTGAGCGTCCTGATTGGCTGAGGTGCTAAATGTGGATCTTTCAAACTTAACGCACTTTTCTGAATGGGCCTTCAAACCTTGCCTGAGCGTCCTGATTGGCTGCACGCTGCCTTGACAATTGTGCCCCGTAACCAAAACGCGTCACCTTTCACCTGCGTCTGGAGGCTCAGGCAAATGGCGAGGGTCATTCCTCCGACCAAGAGGCAACTGACGAGGGTGATTCCTTTGACCAGAGGGCGCGGCAACTGGCGAGGGTGATTCCTCTGGCCAAGAGGGCGAGAAATTCCTCCGACCAAGAGGGCTCAGGCAGCTGGCGAGGGTGATTTCTCCGGCCAAGAGGGCGAGGCAACGAGGGTGACAACTGACGAGGGTGATTTCTCCGAAAGAGGGCTCAGGCAGCTGGCGAGGGTGATTCCTCTGACCAAGAGGGCGAGGCAAAGGGTGACAACTGGCGAGGGTGATCTGGCGAGGGTGATTCCTCTGGCAGAGGGCGAGGCAAAGGGTGACAACTGGCGAGGGTGATTCCTCTGATTCCTCTGACCAGAGGGCGCGGCAACTGGCGAGGGCGATTCCTCTGCCAGCGATTGAGGCTCTATTCAAGACGCAACTGGCGAGGGTGATTCCTCTGGCCAAGAGGGCGAGGCAAATCCGACAACCTTGGGCTCGGGATCCCAGTTGCTGTATGGTCCCCTGGGCTTTTCGGGCTTTGACAGAGGGTTGAGAGCTTTATGGAGGCTTGATAGATCCTCTTTGCTACTTGAGAGATTCTTCCGGCAGCCGGCTCGGGATCCCAGTTGTACGGTTCCATTGAGACCCCAGTTGCTTGCTGTATGGTCCCCTGGGCTTTTCGGGCTTTGACAGAGGGTTGAGAGCTCCTCTTCCGCTCTGTTCCATTGAGATTTATGGAGTTTTATGGAGGCTTGATAGATCCTAGACCATTCTCCCAGCTTCGTACGTCGGCGGCCCCCGTTTTCTTGGCAAGTGTCACCAGCATTCCATGGCCAAGCAGTTCACGGTTTCGTGCCAGCAGTAGTTAGCGTAGTTAACGCGTTATTAAATTGGAAAAATGTCCTAAAGTGATTACTGGCAACTGATAACAGCTGTATGTGGGTCCATGGGAAAATTTGCTGTCGAACTAACATTGCGGTCGAACTAACATTGCGGTCCACGCGCTTCGGGGGCCTGCGAAGCAGGCCCTTTCACTGCAAAACACTCGTACTGTAAACCAGTGAATAAGCCCACTAAATTCTTTGGCCTTGGTTGGACTGGATGTACTCCTATCTTATCATCTTTCCTTTCTTGTAGTTAAATACAGGCAACCACTACATATTATTACATACATCTTTCTCGTTGTGATTGGCCTTAGCTGTGAGTCAAACCTTGTCACATAAAGACCCCTGAGGCATGCAGCACGGAGGTTGTCATTTACATAGCACATATTGAATCACGCAACCTTCAGCACTAAAAGTATATGCAAAAGACAAAAAAACCTTTGCCTTCTCGTTGGAAGGCAATTGAATGAATATCAGTGATGAGAGTGGGACTCGAACCCACGCCCCTTTCGAGACCAGAAAGTTAAAGATCTGAACAAGCTCAAGATTCCTTAATCTGGCGCCTTAACCGCTCGGCCATCTCACCTTGTTATTGGTTGGTTGGCGGAGAGCCGAGAACAGTCTATCAAACTCGGCAGGGCCAGTCACTTAGGGTTTTAAATGGGCCTGTTGGTGAATGGGCGAGGTCTTAAGGCGGCGCTAGAACTGCTTTATTATTCTTTGACAGGTTCCATTCTCTATGCACGGGTTTCGCCAACTGTTTTCATTGGACTGTGTGCTTTCGGCTGGCCAGGTGTCAGCAGTTGATTTCTGCTACCTACTTACAAGTATTGCAGTACCTGAAAGAGTCTCGATAAGACAACTTTGAATAATATTGAGCTCAATGTCGAAGACCCCAAGTAACCAGTCAAGACAAAGATCGACTCCTCATTCTCAACACACCACGCCTGGAAAGTCCTCGATGCATTCCCTTCCCTCTTCCATGAGTTGCTCGGCCCACTTTCAGCATTTGTGGGCCACGTGGGGTGAATTCATGGTCCAGAATCTAGGTCTAGAAAAATTTGATTTTCACGATAGTAGTTTATTATCGGAGGCGGTGGACCCCGATTGAGGCCCCAAGCCAAATTAACACTACACAAAGAGTGAAAATGTGTCCCAAAGGCACAATGTGGACCAGAAATTTGCACTGCTAGTCAAAGTGTCGATAAATCTAGGTTTTTATACTCTTGTTTTTTAGTGGGATTTTCTTACGCATTTTTCAAGTCTTCCCCAAAGCCAGATAAGCAAGTCCAGCCCGTGGAAGCAGCCCCTTTCCACATTGCATTAGACTACGGGTTCTTGGAGACAGACAGAGGAAAACGACCAAAAAAAAATCCCTCGCTGTAGAATTAACCCCCGGTCCATTACCTACCCCCCTACTATCTCGTTGTTCACTTGATGGCGGTTCCCACTAAGAGACCACAACCCCCCAAATGTCCTCTTCGACATGGTTGCTGCCCCCGTCGAGCAGCCTGCCTCCTCTGCGCACAATCCCCTCCCTCTCAAAGCAGCAGATATTCTCCGCCCTTCAAAAGTTGACAACCCTCTACTGTCCTCTGGCCTCCCCCGACTTGAAAATTGTTTCCAGGACCGAGATTCGTGAAGGAACCACCCTCTCTAGCCAGTTTGCCGCTGGCACTGTGCAAGATTCAGGTTATGCTTCGGGCATAGAAGAAGACGGTGAAGATGAAACTCGCGCGACCGAAACAAAACAGCAGCTCGAGGCTCTGAGGGCTGATGCCTTCGAGAGGGCCTTCGTTGAAAAGTGGTTGACAAGTTTCATATCACGCGTCGAAGAAGCTGAGTGCTTCACCAGTGAGGAGACGAGACAGCGTGCCGTCGACCAGGCGTCCGACATTCTCGAGTCATTCTACGCTGCCGATACTGTCGAGGAAGAATGTGACGACGATGCCGACTTTTTGCGAGAATTTGATTTCACGCTGCGTCTCCCTGAATGCGAAGAGAAGACAGTTCCCATCAAAGTCCGCATCAACGATGGTCTGGCTGGAAAAGTTTCGGAGGACTTTGATGACGTAGGATTGCAAACCTGGGGTGCATCTATTATCCTCTCGGAGCGCATGTGTGCCGACCCAACGAGTTTCGGGCTCACACAGCCCTTGCTCGGTCCGGCGCCTCAAATCGTTGAGCTTGGTGCCGGAACAGGACTTTTGAGTCTCGTGCTAGCGGACATGGCCCCCCATCTTCAAGCGCCTGACGCGACTGTCATCGCAACTGACTACCACGAAGCCGTACTTGCTAACCTTGAACGGAACATCGAAGCAAACAGCGACAGTGGCGTTGTCCGCCCTTTAGCTAGAGTTCTGGACTGGACCGCCCCATCAAGCGAATCTCCATTCAATGCTGGAGTCGATATTCTCTTTGCGGCAGACGTTATCTACGGTACTGAACATGCCGTGTGGTTGAGAGACTGTGCGACAAAGGTCCTTGCGCCACATGGCACGTTCTGGCTCTTGATGACAGTGCGCAAAACGGGACGTTTCGCTAGCGCATTAGATACCGTACCATGGGCATTTTCCCAAGAGGATCGGCCCGTTGGCAAAGATGGGCGACCATTGTGTATTCTTGAGACTGAAGTAATTAACAAGAAGCAGGGGGTTGGTAGGGGGGATGAGGACAGTTATGTGATGTTCAAGGTTGGGTGGGAGGCTGTGCACGACTGATATGTAATGGGTAAAGCGTTGCGATGTGATTTTTCCAACAGACTTTTCGACTTTCCTATTATATTACATTCTACGAGACGCTTCCGACTGGCAGGCGGAATGGTATGCCATCTAATATCACACCGAGGTGTATTTTACACTATACTGAATTCCGTATCTTTCCAGGTTGTTGACATAGAATATGCGGTCCTTGGCCATGGACCATGGTGATGACTGAGAGATTGTTATTGGTGCTGAGGCCGATCCCTCCAGTATATGCAAATTCGAGTTCATTGACGCTCAAGATTACAGACCAGTTTGGCCCGACAGATTAAACGGCTTGCTTATGAGAACTTCTCATTACGTACAGATCGTTCTTTTGGACAGTTTGTGAAATCCACTCTCCTAATCGAAGAGCAGCGGAATAAAGAGAAGAGAAACGCAAAATCAACCTAAAGGGAAGAATACACGTCTTGCTTCATTGTGCCTTTGCTTGACAGTAGATGGTGAAATTTCGTCGTTTCATCACAAACTATTCCCCATGAATAAACCTCTCGAGATCTCGGGACCTCCTCACATCAACACCATCCAGAAACGCGTATGTGTCCCAAATGTCCAAAGTCAGCCGAGCGTAATTTTTGGCATTCTCTCTATCCCCAATCTTATCATATGACCTCGAAAGAACCTCATATGGAATCCCCAGCATATCCTCCAAGTGCTCCTCTCGAAGAACTTGGACCATTTCCAGAGAAAGTGAGATAGCCTCATCATGGCTTGATTCTCGAATCGCCTTCGCGATTTGGGAATTGAACTCTTTGAGCTTTTTGCGGCGTTCATCAGAGGCTTGCACGGTTTCTTCGTCTGCTGTGCAGAGGGGGCATGTGCAGTCTATTGCCCAGCGTGTGAGGTGAATTTGGCGTGCTGAGCGAGGAAGATCCACTGGAAGGTCTAATTCATAAGGGTTCCTGTCAATTCCAGGTTCAAGGAAATGACTTTTCAAAATGAGGGGATGGATAGGTGGTGACCTACAGCTGATTGTGAGTTCTTCGCCGGGCTCAATCACGCGGTGAGTGGTTAAACCAACGGCGAGACTGTCCGTAGAATAGCGAAGGAAAGAACTAAATAATAGAATGTTAGGAATTCTTCCATCACCAGATGCACATTTATCAAGAACTCACTTTGGTTTACACTCATGGTTGACTCTCTGTGACAAAGTTAGCTTGATATCAGGAACGGAAGCCAAAATTTGGCGAAAAGGTTAACTGACCGAAGCAAGAGGAAAAAGTGTAAGCCAAGATCTATCCAAAACCTCAGCCGCCATCGAATTCGTCCGCAGCAATCCCTGAATCTGCGTGCCCTTCCAATTCTCAACAGTACGCAGCGCCCTAATGGCAGATTCTCCGTTGGGAAGCAGCGAAACAGCGGCTTCGAGCATGGCATCCATGACGACTTTGTCCACAGCGTCGGGAAACTCCATGTCTAGGAGGAGTGCGGTGTGGTCTACGAAAACAGTCTCATACTGCTCGATGCGTCGAGTTGCCACTACACCTTTTCCACGTCCGGGGATGTCTTTGATCTCGTATGCAGGAACATCAGAAGTTGGGCGGAGGACCCCGTAGACGCTATCGAGATTTTCGAGGATAGGCACGACGTTGGATGCTAGGTGTGGTTGGCTTACTAGGCTCATCCCGTGTGTTCCTAGGTCTGTAGACGTGAATATGCAGTACTTTGATAATGATTTATTGGAAGGCTGGCATGTTGGTTTGATGGCCCATAGAGAGTTGGCTAGGTCTTCGGCCGAAGAGGTATCATCCAGCGGAACGGGACAGGTCTTGGGGCCCTCCAACTTGTTGATCCGGGGTGAGCATGCGCCTGTTGGCTTCTTGGAGGTATCTGGGAGTGAATGAACTGTGGAAAAAAAGAGAAAGTCTAACAAAAAAGGCAAAAGCCATTTGATAGAGTCTAGGCTCTTAGTGAGCATCGTCAAATGAAGTACCAGTGAAATGAGAGTGAGAGCAAACTATCCAGTAGCACAATTAAACGAGGAAATACTTGAAAAGATACTATTAAAGAAGTTCGAATTGAACTTGCTACGCCTGCTAAAACCAGCTTGGAATTGACCACGTAAAGGTTTCGGAAGATCTGGGTGTTGCGGATAAATTAAAAAGTATCACCGTGCCATAACCTCAGGGTTACAACATTCTTCTCACATGGATATATATGGCGCAGCGTAGATCAGTACTATGGAGATAAACGAAACGTCACCTGTCGATATAAATGTGCACACTCGTAGGCACACTACTCCGTACATGACGGAATTCTTCCACTAGGAAGGCAGATCCCGTAATCTTGATAGGCCAATTCCACCACACTAACCGAGAATCCAAGACCCGGCTCTCGTGTCTCCGCGGGTGGCCTTGCATTCTTGGATCCTTCGGATATCGGCTGTGCCTGATCTAAGGCAGGGGGCTGCTCTCGTGGCTTCCACGAGGTATGTATCGGCGTTCAGTACTCCATATGCAAACTAGCGTCTAGTTGCAGGTGATAGCTTCCGTCTAGCGATAAAGGGACGCATTTTTTTCAGCTTCCCGTGGAAGGGTGTTGGGTGGTTGAATGGTTATGCGGCGCCTGTGTCTATATCCACCAAAAGGCAGCAAGCCGTCCCCAGCCATCCGTCACATCAAACTCCAGAAATTCCCTCCCAGAACTGGCATCTGTAACACTTTGGTTGTGTGTCCTGAAAAGATGTGCTCCATGAGCATCCAAGTCGTTGTTCCATCAATACTCTTCGTATGCCCTCGCGAGGACTGCTAATGGCGAGGGATCGTCCCGCGCACGCCTTTCGTGGGCATGGATGATTGTTGAGTTCATGGAGGCGATCCATCCTTCTTCATTGCGAACTGTGAGGATTGCTTTAGCCCTTAAATAGTGCTGTGCAGGCACAATGATGCATTACCTCTGCTCACAACTAGATAAAGCAGCACGGATTCACCGTCTCTCCTGGTCCTCACGTATGCGACTATGAAGAACAGAGAGGCAACGTACCTCGAACCCGTGCAGAGTAGACTCGAACCCCTCGCGGGCCAATGAAAACGAGTCTTGCCCGCCAAACTTTGTTTTCCGGCATGTGATAAACAGATCCGTAGCCTAGCTCGGTAACAGCATTTGCCAACGCTGGTTTACAAACAGAGGGGTTTTTGGTCAGCATGGTAACTTGGCTTGGTGAACTACAGTAAAATGCTGTCGGTGCTTAATTCAGTTGGCTATACGGAGTATATTTGAGGTGCTATAGAAATCTCGCTCGGAATCTACCACTCGCCAAGTATGTTGGGGTCACACGGTTCAATGAGTTTGGGTTTGTTCAAATAAGCGAGGGCCATCGTTACCTGCAGTAGGACGCAATAAAAATGGCACACACGCTGATTATGCGGTTGGGAGGACTCGTGCTGTCATCAAGATAGTAAATCGAGAGGCAGGCATGTGATTGTGCCTCTCAACGGCCTTTTGGCAGAGTGAGGCCGATAACAGACATCCTAATCATTATTATACTTTGCTCGACAAACAGAGGGAACAGAGGTGGTATTGGAAACTTGTGTGAATACAATTTGATATAAAAGGATCGATCGCAGGTCGTGACATCACCGACTGCCGTACTATCAGATGGCGTGCTCCTGAACCAATCTTCGCGCTGTCTCAATGCTCTTCTCGACGGCCATTTGTGCAATCTGGGGGGAAGGTTTGAAGTTAGTCCATGGTGGCTTGCAGAGGCGCATTTAGCTCCCGCCGGTCCCATAGGGTTCTCTCGGCGGGAATGGTAAAAAATTGACCGAGGCTTGGTAGTTTCGGTGAAGGGGAAATGCGCACCTTGCGATACTTCTCCATTTCCTTCTCCCACTCCTCACTTCCCCGCACCAAATCAGACCTCTCCCATTCAAAAAGGTACGTCAGATACAATCCCAACCCTCCCTCGGCTTTGTCCTCGTTGCCGAAACCCGGTCCCCATCCCACGACATTGAGAATGGTGGTCCCGTCTTCCTGGCGAAACTCGACTCGCGTGGGCTCATGGGAAACACACACTTCCTTGACTGTCTTTGCAGCATCTCCCATGAAACCGGGCGCGAAGACGACATTTCGAGTAATGACGTTGTCGTGCTCTTCCAGAACCGTGCAGGATGTGATGGCGGGCACAAAGCTTTGAGCCCTGCGCACTTTGAGCTGGAGTGCGGCCCAGATCTGGGACTGGCTTAGGTAGGGTGTAGCATTGGGCGGGTTGATTGGCGCCGTGTAATTGACATATAACCTGACCATATTGTCCGAGTGTTTGGGCAGTATCGTCGAATGTTTGAATGCTTGTAGCGTAGCCTCTCGTTAGTATGTTGATCGTTTGTCGCGAAGATTCGAATCAATACGGGGGAGCGAGTAAATCAAGTGGGCACGCCAAGAGAGGGGTAAAAAAGAAGCAAGATCATTTATGATGCTAGTGATGAGCTTTTGCATTGTGTTTCGGATTTGTGAGTGGGGGAGACCCGTTGTGGAATATGATATGCACGGTGGTTGGTGCATGGCTGGTGCATGGTGGTGGCAAGTCAAGTTAGCCTGGACTGGCACTACTCACTGCACTGGATTGACTTTCTCATGGTCACAATGCTCAGTCCGGTGAAGAGAGGAACTTATGGAATCTGTTTACCGCAGAGACAAGCTGGGGAATATGTTCAAAGCCCGACTGACCATGTGAAGAAAAAGCATCATCACAGGAAATAACTCAACAAGAGGATTAAGAAAGAAGAAAAAGTGCTTCGCCATTATTATCGACTCTAATCTACTATTATCCCCTACTGGTAAAATTCGCCAGCATAAAGAATATCTCCAGGCTCACTGTTCATCCTCTTCCACACCCGTCGAACATATTCGCTACTATACTGCTCAGCATCTCTCTTCGATAGCGGTGTGCCAAGCGACTTGGCAATATCCTCACGTTCGAGCCGTACTAATGTTGTTGAAACTGGTTAGACAAGACGAATTCCATCGTGCATCACCAAGAAGCAACTTACCGTGAAGAAAGACGGCGGATTTCTTGCCACTGTAGAGCGCAAAAGGCACGTTGGTCGGCCCTCCCACGCAATCGCCGACGGCATAGATGCCATATACATTTGTCACCATGCCTTTCTCGATATCCACCTGGAGCGAGTTGTTCACGTTCAAGACGCCGGCCTTTTCGCCCACGTCGGACATCTGTCGCACTCCGAAGCTTGCAAGGAAAGCCGACCTCCTTTCGGGTTCACCAGAGTCGAACTGAAGCTCAAACTCGTCGAACTCGGGGGCCGTGGGGAGGCTGGGATCGGCCTCATGGTCGCCCCCGTTGGCGAGTCGAGTGAGGCCTGTGATGGTGCGGTTGTCGACGCGTACATTATTATTCTTGAGGAATTCCTGATACTTGGCTATTTCGGACTCTGCCTTGGCTTGGTAGTCGGGAGTGTCGGTACCATTGACGTAGGCCACAATGTCCTTGTTCAAGGTGAGGACTTCGCGCACGTTACCAGGCACCTTGTCCAGGGGGGCGAGGATACCAAGCGGCTGATCAGCATGCTCATGACCATCGCACCACGGGCACCAGAAGATCCCATTGGCCCAATTCTCCTTGAAGCCTGGTGTTTCAGGGACATTGTCAGCGAGCCCTGTGGCAATCACAACCTTGCGCGTTGTGATATCGCGCGGTTCCGGATTGGGTGGGATGATGGCGGACACGATGAAATAGCTGTTGTCGTCCTGGGCCTTGATGTCCGTTACTGTGCCGTTTGTCATATTGACGGTCTTGTAATGCGAAATCAGCTGTCTCGCCGCCCATCGATAATATGCCGGCCTGACACCTAAACGAGGCGGGAAAAGACACAAGGTTAGATATATATATATATAAAAATGGAAATTTCTGGAGTCTCAGGTTCTCGTACCATCCAATCCGATTACGTCGTGCATGTGTCTCGTGGCCCCATTGCGGTACTCGCCCGAGTCGATTAGGAGGACGTTTCGCCGCACTCGCGCCAACCCGCTGAGGGCACTTAGACCAGCTGGACCTCCTCCCACGATGATTGCATCGTAATCATAAAGCTTTGCTCCCTCGTTGGACCCATCACCGGCCCCGTAATCTCCCGCTGAAGCGCCGGAGAGGGCGACAAGTAGAGGCAGGCCCCATGACAGTGGAGACCGCATTGCAGGAGACTGTGATTCTGGTCGGGTCGGGTTTGATGAGGAGATCTGGAAAGACTCGAAAAGAAAGAAAAGAAGTAAAAAAAGGGAGGAGAAGAGAGGAGAAGAGAATAGCTAGAGGGAAAGAGTTGCTCGGGTTTGTTGAGTTGGATCAAGAAGTTGCATTGTCGAAACGTGGGAATATCGCTTCCCTAAATACTTGCAGTATCGACGAGACGACATCTGGCCCTCCGTGTCTCGCAACTCTCGCAACCCGACCTCATTGACGCAAGCTTTCAGCACGACCAGAGGCTTCTCTCGGACTCCGACCATTAGTGGCCATTACTTGCTCAGATGACGTTCCACTGCATGGTTGATGGAGAAAACAAATCAGTACTAAACTCTCCTCCCTGCTAGTTCCGGGACGATCCGTTGACCTCTTGCCAATAACAGTACGGAGCACTCCGTATAGACTGACAAATTCCCCCGAGTTAATAAGAGACACAAAATGGCCTGCAAAGTGCAAGGTGTAGTTGTGGACCGTTCTCTTGGTTGTCCTGGTTCTTCGTCATATTCCAGCTCAGTTACTCGCTCGTCTCAAGCAAATTCATCACAGCTACCCCGTACGGATACGCAATCGCCAGCTCAGTACTACGGAGTACTAAATTTGGACTCCGGACTCTTCTTCGCCGATCATCAGCTTTGACTATCGCTGACAATTGGCGGGCTAAACATCTGGGGTCCTGACGCACACCACCAGCGTATCATTTGAGAGACATGAGACACTGCGGAACGTTGCCCAGGTGCAATGTCATCTCGGAAAAACTTCATTGGATAATGCTTCCTTTGCACCACGATGTTTCACAACAGGGTTCCGAGAGCGGGTTCTTGTCATCTGTGGCCAGCTCCCCCAA
The DNA here is from genome assembly GCA_019925285.1 of Graphium sp. VPRI43844. NCBI lineage: Eukaryota > Fungi > Ascomycota > Sordariomycetes > Microascales > Graphiaceae > Graphium > Graphium sp. VPRI43844. Next base: position 44,067 of record JADHKT010000093.1, read on the forward strand.
GACAAGCAAACTTCATGGCTTCCGTTTCATCCCCACTGAATACTTGTATTCTCGCAACCTGGATATTTGCGAGATGGTGATCATCGTCACTGTTTCGTCCGCTCCCCTCCCTTGCCATCAGAACTGCGAATGTCTGTGAGTAAGCTTTAAAAGGTTCCCGAATAACAACACATACTTGTATGCGTGATATGGTGATATGGTGGGCGAGGTGTAGATGGGTTTAGGTTTACCATTGTATCAGGGCTACTCGATAGGCTCTTCCCGTTCCTGTTTGCAGGTGTGACCTTAAAAAGTGGATTCGCAACTGAGTTTGATTCCCGATCAGCGTAACCGCGACAACGATTCAAGTACTCCGTATTTCGCATAGCTAATTCGGACTTGTCCAGATGAGTTGAATCCGAAACCTATCACCCCCGCACATGGCAATAGCGTTAGTGACATTTGGGTGGAACTGCAAGGAAGTCAGTGAAGGATGCTGCCGATGGTGATGTCCTAGACATGTTTGTGCGCAACTTGGATTATGCAGGAAGTCGTCATGGAGCGGACAAAAGCTAGTACACGTAAATTCCAGCTTCTATACTCCGATGGTAAGCGACTTCCCGACAATCGAGATGAGCTCCTGGTTCTCCTGGTTCTCCTGGTTCGGATATCCACCTGACCTTTGGTTCTTGCTTTTCAATCTTGTCCTTTGGTTGGAAGGCGCCAGGAATTGAGTCGCTCTTGTCGCTAGAGCCGTAAACCGACCTCCTTTGTAATTGCTCAAAGTATTGGCATCCTGGTTCCTAAACTTCGTGGGATGTATTGCCAGCTGGTACAGGGAGTCGCATCATGCTTGGGATGATAGGATGCACCATGGATGGTAGCTCTTACTTGCCTAATTTTCACCTGTCATGTGGTGTAGGAGGATGGATGCATGCCCTTCAGGATAATCCCAGAGCTTGTTCAACCACTCGGTTCATCCCGATATTAATCTATTGGAAATCCAGGTAGAGTCTTTATGCTTCTTTTCACAAAAACCAAATCTTATTTGTCAACCCTCCCTGTCGTGAATCAAAAACGTTGTCGTTTTCTCTGCATCGGAACACAGCATTCGTACGCAATTGACAAAAAAAAGAAGACGAAATGGGCTCACCCCCTCCTCCATACCCCGAAAAGTCCCCAAGAAGAGCTGAAGTTGCTCGGGCCAAAAAAGCAAAAGAACCCGATGCTCCGCCATACCCAGACGCTGGTTCATCCAACGCTGGGACACAGCCCGGAGCCGACCCAAAGGTTATTCAACCGAGACCCCAGGCCATTGCATTCTTCCCAGTCTCGAGAAACTTGGTCACGACAGATACCGAATCAGCCGACCTGGTTAAGCTGGAGAGGAGACGGCTTGGGGTGCTCAATAATTTGTTTCTCGCGGATATTATACAGGTATGGGAGGGGGAGTATGACAGGAAAGACAGAGTCGAGTGCCTACGAGCATGCATGTACCAAGGGACAGTAGTGGACAGAGCAAGTATCCTCGTCAGGACATACGAGATTGGCATCACGGACCTTGACATTTAGAATCTGTCAACGGGACCTCCTGGAACTCTCGAAAAGTTTGTGGCCCATCGCGTGTTCGAAACTCCCATCCAGCAATATTGGTCTGGCCCATTTGATTCAGCGGGAGACTTGGCCCACGTGCTGCATGCCAAATGGATTCATGAGGGTGTTGGGCTTGAGGAAGATGAAGACGAAGGGCTCATGAGCTTTGCGGGGAGGCTTGCATGGCAATACGGACTCGCAGTCGACTTCCGCCCTGGAGTTTTGAATGACACTATGAAAGAGAAGCTTCAAATCGCCCGCCGGGTCGGATGTTGCGTCCCTCGAAGTACCGGTGAGCTCATCTTGCTGAGGCAGTGGTTCGTTTTGCAATTTTTGTGCAAATTGTTCGAAGATCTAGCCACGACGCGCGGTATAGATGTGTGGGAGCGAGTGGCAATGTCGACGTTCCTGAGTCAGAACTATGTGCCCGATTTGATCTTACAACCTCGACATGGGCTCCAGATGAGGAGATATCTCGAATTGGATGACGACCGGCGCCCTACATTTTCCTGTGTTGGGAGGATGGCCGTGGAGCACCTCAAAGCGTACAGGACACAGCTTGAATTCTTACTCTCTGTTCCCAGTGCGCTTGAATACGAGGTCAAAGTATGGTTTGATTCACGCCCAGAAGCCGTACCTGATCAGCAGGGGCGCAAGTGTCCCACCAAGTCGGACAGATTTCTCAATGCGGCCCTCCTGGATGCAGTACACAACGCTGTTCAAGCAGAAGCAATCTGGATATTTATCAAAGCCAGCTTTCAGTACTGGGTGTTTCTGACGGACGAGAACCCCCCCAAAGCCCTACTGCCAGATGTAATGCTCCAGGAGCTGTCCAACGTATATCATTTGGAGTTTGCTCGTACACAAGCCATTCTGAAGCAGCGAATTCAGGTGGGTATCGCATCCCAATTTTTTCGCCGGTCGTATAACAAGTATGACGAACATGGAAGGTCTATTGTGGTGCTCAAGGCCAAGGCGAACGAGGCGGACCAGGCCGACAAGCATATACAATATCTTTTGCGTCTCACCAGCGAGACGTCACTCGACAAGGCCCGGCAGACGTTCCAGGCGCTTTGTAAACTGTACAATGTCACACCGCTGGAACGCGATCGACTTAATAACGACGAGAGGTATGCTCTCGGGAACCTCGCAATGATTATGTTGTTCGTCAACGAGCTGGATGGGACGTATTGCGAAATCCCGCGCGCTTCTCAGAAGCACGGCCAGGAATTTTGTAGCAAGATTCGAGAGATTGAGCAGAAAGTGCTCGCGCTGCGAAACCATCGTGAGCTGAGCTCCATTGTCTGGCCCCTCGGCGCACCAAATGAAGAGAAGCATCAGTCAATTATTTACAAACTGGACAGGTTTTTCGAAAAAGAATTGGGTATTAGGCTTCCGGACCTGTACACGGACGCGGTACATGATTCCCTCGGCGTCATTTGGCGGCGAGCCTTTGGCGTGGGACCTAAGGAGATGGTTGGAGAGGGAAAGAAGAAGAAGAAGAGCCAAGCGAAGACTGAAGATGAACCCGGAAGCGGAAGCGGGCCGACATGGCTGGAGACGCGCCGAAAGGACGACCGAAATTCAATGGGAGACCGAACATGTTTACCTCTACAGTACCCCATGATACCAAAGGCTGTCAAGGGGTACCTTTGCTCAAGGTTGTTTATCCCCGAACCGAACGATCACGAAGTGGAGGTATTTTCCAAACTGTTTGAGCCACCGGGCTCAGACGTGGTGATGTTGGAAAGCGACTTGACCGCGACATTGCTGGGAGTAGGCTATTGCACGGCGGACTGGTATTCCATCCTGTCAAAGATATTCCCGTGCAATTCACACTGGCAATACTCGGCATTGACTTTCTCGTATCCCAGTTCAGGCAAGGTCACGGGCTTTTGGCGTCTCATGCTTGCCTATCACTTGTGGCGTTTCTTTGGCTTCAGTGAAAGCATGGTGGCGGGTTTCCAAGAAGCGCAAACAGAGGAATCGGTGGATGCTACCGATGTGGCCGAGTCGGCCGAACAAACCAAAAACAGCCAGGCCGACTGACGCTTATAAACTGTACTCCGCAGTGGCCGCTTGCCCCGTCTATCGGCCTTTCCCCTCCTGCTTCGGTCTCCAAACAAGCTACGATGGACATGGATGTTGAAACTGGTCTGCGAATCGAACCCGCCACGCATAACTCTAGCACACATGTCAAGCGTGCTGGGTTCGCTGGGCACCATTGGCTAGTTGCAATGTGCCATTTCACTCCCATCAACACCTCGCTACAGGAGTTCCCCGTTAAGCCACCACTCATGGTCTCGTGGGTATATTGTGGTGGAATCTTTCGTGGTCACCGGGCCTTGGCAGCTCATGTTCATTTGTCTCGATGCGACGATTACCCTGCGTTGTTTGATTGTTAATAGTTTACTTGCACGAGTAATAGTTTATAGTTGGTAGATTATATCGAATAAACTGATGTGGCGCGCATATATGTATTGAACGGGTTGTCTTCATAAAACTGGTGGAGGTCCTAACATAAACTGTCGCTTTATCCCTCACGACGGACTACTTCTATCAAAATTTCAACCAACTTCTCGCCGCGCTGCCACAGCTCGTTGTGGTCACCACTAGCTGGCAGTTCCTCGACCTTGATGTCCTCCGGCGCAGAGTTCTCTAGCCTCTGCTTCATGGTTTCTATCTGCGAGTATGGTACAAGTGTATCCTGTTGGCTCTGTACAAGTACAATCTGTTTTCCCTCGAGCGAGTCGAAAAATTATCAACCTTTACGACACGACAATTTCGACAATTTCGACGAGGAAAAGGAAATGCAAAGCTATGGCATCATCGACTTGACCACCCTAGCGAGGCAGCCCTTAAGAGGATAGTCAACGCTTCGGAAGGTGTGGTGATCACTGAACGAACATCAGCAGGCTGGAGACCAGGCGAGAAATGCGAAAGCTGCGACCATTGTCCGGGCAGTCGTAGGGAGGAGCCGGCGGTAGATGATGCCAACTATGTTGGACAACTATCAGACGTCTCAAAATCCATGCTTCTGGGGCCCTATAACCCTGTCGAGGGTATTAAGGGCTATGGATAAAACATCGTGGTAATACCAGCACTCGTACAGACGCTTGCTACCCCTCTCGCTGATAGGGCACGTCAGCAGGTTCTGAAGAGTTCGAGGATGGGAGGAGAGTCTCTCCAACTACCCTATGGCACTGTCTGTTTGTAACTCGAGAGGTCGGCACAACCAGTACGATCACCTGGCGCAGGCTTCGAGTACTTGTAATTCCTTTACCGTGTTTCTGCTTTCCTATTCGCTGTCACCTGGTTTCGATGTCTAAGATTTGTCATCACCTTTGATCTTTGGGCTTTTTGCTCTGATGTGATTTTCGCAAGCTCCCTTCCCTTCACCGCTAAACTATCATCCAGCTCGTTAAATGTCTTTTTCAACTGTGTCGATTCTTCGTCAATCGGCATTCCATTGCTCAGGCGGCGACTGTCATTCGAGCTCGATAAGCTGAGAATCTGGCCCTTCGTAGGCGTATATATAAGAGACAGATATTGAAGGCAGTCTCTGCCTCGCAAACTCCATTGTAGTGACTTCGGAGGTAATGGCGTACGCCTTGGTCTTTTATGTTGGATGGTGCTTGCCAGCACATCTTTGCACACCTGTGGCACCTGTGGTGCACCGTGCCTGAGGTGCTTATTAGGCCCTGTGCTTAGGCCCTGTGCGGTGTGTAGTGGCCTGTGGGGCCCGACCCAAAATGGCATGGGTTCGAAGACAAGATTCGTGGAATAACAACTACAGGTTCGATTCTTCGAGGCAATATGAGACGTCTACCATCTTCTTCTTCAACGAATTGATTATCCCATTCAATACCCAAGTCGAGTACTTCTTGCATGCCACAAGACAGAGGTGCTGGCGGATAAGAACCCCAATTCGGGGTTAGTGCATCACCAACGCTACGTATTAGAGCATGCTTTCTCCAGTCTCTAACCACATATAGATTAGAACTCATCGGTAAATCCTTACTTCTGGCGTTATCGTGCAATTTATGGCCTGGCTTCGTAATTACTTCTCCCATACTTGTAGAAGGGTAAAAAGGTAAAAAGGGCACTCCATAAAGACAGAAGTCAACAACAACACAAAATTGCCCTTTTCTCCCCCTTGCCAATCGAAACTCACCGGATATTCCAAAAATAAAAAGCAGACACCATGACGCAAGAGCTACCAAGAATAACAGTCCTAGGGTCCCTAAACATGGACATAGTCTACTATGTGCCACACCACCCACTCCCAGGCGAAACCCTCTCAGCAAATGACCACAGCACCTCGCCCGGAGGCAAAGGTGCAAACCAGGCCGTCGCCTGCGGCAAACTCTCACGCACATCGTCTCTCACAAACCCTTCCGCCCATGTATCCATGATCGGCGCCGTGGGCAACGATGCCTATGGGCCTGTACTCATCGACACACTTAAGTCCTTTGGCATCGACACGACACACGTTGTAACTACTAAGGGTCCCTCTGGCACAGCAGTCATCCTCGTTGACCAAAACACGGGTGAAAACCGTATTGTGTTGAATCCCGCGGCCAACCACACAGTTCTCCCAGAGCACGTCGCCGAGATTCCCGGCCCCAAACCACATCTCCTCATCATGCAATTGGAAATCCCCATTGAAACAGTCCTCCAGACCTTGCAGACCGCCAAAAAGACGGGAATTCAAGTCCTTCTCAACCCAGCCCCTGCTCAAGAGTTGCCCGCAGAGGCCTACTCCGGTCTCGCTTACCTCGTCGTGAACGAGACCGAAGCAGTCATGCTCTCCGGCTGCAAAGAATCCGATCTAGTAGAAATCGAAGGATTGACTCGTGTCGGAGAAATCTTCCTGAATCGCGGTGTCCAGAACGTCGTCATCACACTAGGTGGCCAGGGAGTTTTCTTCGCGGGCAAGAATGGCAAGCGTGCTCTTGTACCAGCAGTCAAGACTGATGTTGTCGATACTACTGCTGCCGGAGACACGTTTATTGGATCTCTGGCTATTTCCATTGTGCAGGCAGCTCTCAGCGGGAGTGAACTGGATATGGATGCAGCTCTCAGAGCGGCTGCTAGGGCTTCTTCCAAGACGGTGTCGCGGAAGGGGGCTCAGGTGTCCATTCCGTGGAAGGACGAACTAGAGCAATAAATGAATGGAAAATGGAGGTGGATGGAAAAAAAAGACGGATATAAGAATAGACAACTCTCCTCACAAGGGCCTCTTCTTCGGCAAGTTGATGTGCCAACGAAGTTGGCCAAGTATTAGTAGTTGATTAGAAAATTCATCATGTTCGTTAATTCATTATGATATACACACTTCACACACATATCCGTACAAGATTCAACATGGAGTCTGGTTTTAGGCCATCCTAGATGGCATTCAAAATCTCCTTGGGTTGGTAATCCCATTCGAGCTCTAGGTCGTGTAACCTCCACAAGGCGCCCCAAATCCGTGACACTCTCGATAGACTCGAGAATGCGGCCGATTTCCAAGTGCTCATATGGATGATTGAATAACCGCCCGGCAAGATACAGGGGTTGGATCGAGTTTAGTGATCGTAATCATCGCCATTTCCATTTCGCTGGATCTCAGCTGATCTGTGAGTGTAGCCCTCACTATCTTTCATATATATATATGTCGATTGGGTGGTTTAGAAAAGCAAGCAAATTGTACGGCTTTTTTTTTTCTTTCAGGGAATTCAAAATGTAATCTCAAATATAACTAGCGCATTGCAAATTCTCATTGACCTATATCAGACATCTCAAGACCCCAACATCCACCACTACGCGCCAGCATATAATGGCCCATCCTCCAGCGTGTTGGCCTTAGGAAAGTAATTAACAAAGTCGCACACTCTTAGGCATTCGAAACCCAGACCAACGGCCATATCCACACCACCTTGCGGCCCAATCCGCCACTCTTCCGGATCATCCATGAAGTGACACGCGGTCGAACCAGCACTTGGACTGGGCGTCCTTCCATGAGGCAGGCCGGTATTGTTCGTCCGCCGACGTTGCGGTGCAGCTCGACACGTAATGCAGAATCTTCGGGGCGGGGGTTAAAAACACGCAAATTGTCCGACTCGAGGCCTTCGAGTTTAATAAGCGTCCCACGTTTCCAGAGTTGAAGTGCCATGTGAGCAAACTTGTCCATAATCTCCACCAAGGCTTTGCGAGCGGGAGGGGTTTGAGTCGAGAGGATCGGGGCAAACCTCACAAAAAACTCGTCGGCCTTGGATTGCAAAAAGTCCAGCGTCAGGGGCACGGTTGCTTCTAGAAACTTGCATGTGAACATTCGCCACTGGGCGAGGGCGCCATTGGTGGCATCTAACAGACGAGCATTGTCAGAAATCCCTGTTTGGTCGTCGAGGAGAAAAAAAACGGGTAGTGATGCTCAAACCTTGCGAGATTCTTCGGTAAGCACGGCTCATTTCCTCATCCAGAAAGAATGGGTTGGAGAGAAACAACTCAAACAGGGTGATGTTCAAGGCCGCTTCCGCGACAACAGAGGGCGACTTTGCGTCTCTCATGTCGAAGCGCAAGTTCGGTTCAGTCAGGTCTCGGTTGGCCAATATCCCACTGGCCATGAGAACTCCGGTGGCGTGAGGGAGCTGCATCTCAGCAGCAGCATACTTTCGGGCCCAGAGATAGACTTTCTTGTCGAGGAACTGATACATCTTCTCACAAATTTCGTTGTCTGTGGGAAGGCCGGATGGTGCTTGGGTAAGCACAGCAAAGCCGTTTGTGTTGAGAGATTGGATATAGTCGTGGTATTCGACGACATCCTGGACGGTGATGCCTTGGGCTCTAGGGTCGTTCTTCTTCAGGGTGAGCAATTTGATGACGCTTCGCAGTTGCTGGTTTTCCTCTTGAGCCTCGTCAAACTGTCTCTTGATGAGTGGCAGCTGGCTACTCGGGGGGTAATATTCACCATGGAGCTGTGGGCCGTGGATTTCGGGAATGCTCGACGAATGGACACGATTGAGGTCGTTTCCCCTGTTTGGGGGAGCAAGTGTTGGTGCGTAAGCAGGATGGGTCGGCCAAGGGCGGCGTGTAAAGCTGGGAGACTCGGGACGCTCGATGGTTCTCTTAGCCGCCCAGTCCACAGCCCGAAAATTTGGTGGGTCGTGACTCCCTCGTGGTTGGAAGCCAAGAGAGGGAGGGACTGGGAGCATCGGTACTGACGGGGTCAAGTTCGTGCCTGGGGAAGCAGCGTGGAACTGGTGCACATGTGGAGCGGGCTAAGCGCGCGCGCAAAGAGTTATTAGCACAGCAGAGAACAGGAACAAGAAGGGGGTGGTTGTCCATACAAATACTTCATCTGGGTGGCGAATGGGTGGAAGTGAAAGTTGTCCACGGTGGCCTTCCTCGATATTCGCATTAGGGCCCAATGGCCCATGCCTTCCGAAGGATGTCCAACGAGGTTGGATTGGCCTATATGCGCCGCCAGTAGTCTCGTTGTTAGGCTTATTACGGCGGCCCATGGTGCAATTGGAACCTTTTGTGTCGAATATTCTTGGTCGCTTATTTTTTGGGTCCTCGGTTACGACGCCGTTCTCGAATATGGTTGACAGTAGGAGGGGATAGAGGCAGGCTTGTGTGCTAACAAGGCCGTCTTCCTTCATGTAACGCGGGCTTTGACTCATCGGGGGAGGGCGGCGGCCCATGTTAAATTATGCCCTCGTCCCCCAGCACAGTGGACAGGGCTCGGAGGCTGGTGGGACTTTCATCCTGAGCCCAAGTCTCGGCGAGATTCTCTTACAAAGCCTTGTGCATGGCTGTGCATTAATCGTATCACCACCCTCCCGTGTCTGTACAACTGGGACTGAGGCTAGAAGGGGTCAAGTGACATCTGACCGACCTCGCGACACTATATCGAGCTGCAAGTTCGCGCACTGCATATTGCTTTTCTGTTATATCCCCCCCACGTCGCGTGGCAAGAAAGCACAGAGAAACAGGGGTTCTCAATATTTCCGAGAAACGTGAACGGGCTGGGGTTGGAAAGGGCGAGACGGTGTGGTGATTTCCGTGGTGATTTCCGTGGCGGTCAGTACAGGGCGCGCTCTTGAGAAAGAAGTGTTGCCTGCGTGCAACCCATTGTATCACGCAGCAATTCAAAATGTCTTCACCGCTTCTTTCTTTGCGTCCAATGACAGGCGCTATCAGGCGTCTGCAACCGACCTCGGGATATGCAGTGGCTCGTCGGATCCCGTTCGTAGCATGTCCAAGACGGGCAGAGGAGAGTGACTGGCAGCTCGTGACTTCAGCTTCCGCATCTAGGCCGTTTTGAAAGGGATGGAAACAGGGAAGTGCAACGGGTAGAGGCATGAAAAGTGCCAATAGTCTGTGGAACGGGTGAAAATTCTGTCGTCGGCGTGTCGGTCGTAGACTGGCGTGCAGGAGCTGAAGAGAAGGGAGGAGAAATGAAGAGAACAGGGAGAGAACAGGGAGAAGAGAGACTGGAGAGGGAGAAAGACAGAAGAGGAAAGCGTTGGCTCTGGTCGGGGAGACGAATTGATTCACTACGTCAGCTGTAAGCAGATGGAAACAATCAGCCACTATCGTTCACAATACACGCCACAGCACCAGCCATCACCGCACTATCAACTTTCTGATTGAGGGAGCAAAAAAAAACTTTTCATCTTAATTCTACTTGTAGACTTTACATTCTGAGAGGTGACGTTAGATCCAGACGACCATCGGCGGCCTCATATGCTCATATGGTTGTGGTCTATCGCGATGGGACCTTTTGTACATCATCCATCTACTCCGTACGCAGAGAAGAGATGGTGGAGCAGAACAAGCCCAGACGACGCAACACTCGGCCACCGTATTCCCCGTGTTCGGCATCTTCCCCTGTGTCCGCCGGACTCTCGGACTCTCGTTAGGAAAGCCAACGGCCCGAAATCAAGTCTAAAGCACAGCCCACAAAGCTAAATACGATTAATACGCAACACCCTCCAGGCTCCCAAATAGAAAAAATAGAAAAAAAAACCAATACATGGCACCAGGAACCAAAAAGCTGCTGGCGGCCAAAACTAACCAAAATGGAAAATAAAACAAGCCTTTCTAACCATCCTCTCCACCCGGATCGTCGGCATCCCCCCCTCCACGATGGAATGCTCCCCAATCCTTTGAATCAGAAACTAACGGGGATAGCACACCTCGAAAGCCCAATTGTTCGAATCAGGCTTATTTCGATAATGTGTCTGCCTGCACGCTAGACAGCTGAGCCACACAAAAAGGATGATCAAATCTAGACCCAAACGGAGGGGAAAACGCGCAGATCAAAAGAAAACGAATTCAACGGCTTTCGTAGGAACGTGGACATAGGGCTGGTCATCCCCGGCGGAACCGTCTCACTCCGGTATAAAGAGGAATGCCAAGCCGGGGTGGAGGACGGCGTGGAGGACGGCGTGGAGGAGGACTTGTCTCTTCATCTTGCTGCCTCCTTCCCGCAACTTCACATTACGACTCCGAATACGACACCTAAATCATTCAATTACGCCCTATCCAAAGTCTCTCTCCATCACCACCAAAAAGATTATAAACAATCGCAATGAATCCTCACGAGGCGTCCGCTATCGCCCAGATCATCTTCTTCGCCCTGATCCTCCCCTTTACCTTCTATGTCTGCATGCGCAATTGGAAAGCCGGTCCCAAAACAGCCTGGTACCCCCTCGTCGTCTTCTCCCTCGGTAAGTCTTCTCTCTATTCCCTCCTTCTCGATTCTCACCATATTAACAAGCCTCCTCCCCCTAAAAAAGTGCGCGTCGCAGGCGGCATCCTAGTAATCATCCAAAGACAGCAATCTACCCCCGACACAGGAATCATCATCGCAGCCCTCGTCCTCCTCAATGTCGGTGTAATTCCCTTGATCATATCATACTTAGGCTTCATCCGCCTCGTGTAAGAAAACCCGCCGCCTCGCCCCCCCCCTTTCTATCAATCCAGTAACTAATTCCCTCCAGTCTCAAGGCAAACTTCAAAGAAACCCGCCTCTTCAACCACTTCGCCCAAGCAGCCCGCATCTCCCTCCTAATCGTCGCCGTCCTCCTAAGCGTAAGCGGCGGTCTCTCCGCGAACCCCCAAAACGCCGAAACCCAAAGGATCCTCTCGAGGGTCGGAAGCGTCCTGCTCGCCGTGACCCTTGTCTGTCTCGTCGGTCTAAGTGTGGCCATGTACGTGAAGATGCAGCGATCCACCACACGCGAGTTTTCCGTATGTATTCAATCCTGTTTTGTTTCCTTGTCTCAATATCTGTGTTTTTTTTTTGTTTTTTTTTTTTCAATCTCTCCAACTCTAACCATTTTGCGTAAAGTTTGTCCAATGGCTCATCATCGTCGCACCCTTCCTCCTCCTCCGAATGGTCTATAGTCTTCTCTCGATATTCAAAGGCGTCCCCAACAACCTCCACCAAACCTTCTGGAACGCCCTGTACGGCTCCGCCGTCGCCTTCAGTTTAATGGCCTTACTGCCTGAGTTCATCGCTCTGTGCATCTACGTCTACATGGGCTACCGCCGCATCGAGGAGTTGCGCATGGAGCGTTTGCCTACAGCGGTTGAGCCTCTCCGCAAGTAGAGAGAGGCCTTGCACTCTTCTTGGTATTGCCAAGAAAACTGATCACCCACAATTGTGCAGAATCCGATGGAGCCATCTGCATGCCCCTGATGCCCGATCCATTTCCTTTGGCCATTCCGCATCGCGTTTTCTTTTGCGTGTAGAGACTTGGAGGACAAAGGAGGTGCCGAAATGTCTCTGATATTACATCTATAAGGTGACCCTGACAGCCAAAGGGGAAAAGAATACCAACAATTGAAAAAAGAATCTGAGATCAAAACAAGTAACCCACCTTCAACACAAAAATACCACAATAATTGTACATTTACCGACACGCCAGCCCATTCTTATAATCCCGCTTGTACTCCCCAAGGTCCGACAAAAAAAAGCAGTTACACTAGAAACCCATCCCAACCTCGTAAAGTAAAGTAATTGTAGCCCCCCCCTCTCATTTTTGTCCCTCCTGGTCATGTTCGATACTCTCCTGAATATTTTTGGGCCGCGGGAAGTCTCGCAATAAATCCTCATCTCGTATGACCCGGGACTTTTCCTCCGTCGAAACCTCTCGGCTCCAGACATCAGACCCAAAGACCATTTCGGCCTCCCGCCGACCCTCGTCTGTAGATCGTAGCATATCCAACGCCGTCTTCTTGCCAGCGTCTGTGAGAATGTCGAGGCGGCCTTCCTCTGCGAGCACCCGAAGTCTGTGTCCGGAGGGGAGCAGGCTGAGCCGTGGCTTGCCGCTGTTGTCGTCGAGGTCCATTGGGTCACCTCGTGGTTGCGAGTCGGGCGACGAATCGCTGTTCCTAAACCCGCCAACTGGCGGAGCTCGATTTTTCGTAAACATGGGGTAGAGAGACGGACTGAGCGTCTGGCTCCCCGGGGATTGCATTCCTGTCGTAGGTGACGAACTCGACGCCATCCCGCCGATGCTTCCGGTCGATAGATTCTTCGCCTTGCGCCGCAAGCTGTTGGCTTTCCCCTTGACGGGCTCGGGGAGGTCATCAGGATCCTCCACACCATATTCGGCGAGAAGCTTCTGCAGCTTTGTCGGTCGGGGCTTCCGGGTACTCTTCGATTCCTCCATAATGGGTGGCGGCTCGTGTGTGACGTTGCACCATTTGTAAAGCTCTTGTCGGAAATAGTTCGTCTCCTCCACCAAGAGAATCTCCGCTCCTTCAATCTTTCGCAAGTAGAAACGGTCCATTTCAGCTTCGCCACGCGGTTGGCCCGACGATGCTGGACGAATGAGGTCGGCAATGTATTTGCGGAATGCCTGCGCATTTTCAATGATCCGCTTGAGCACCTCTCCCTCTTCAGGCTGAAACGGAAGCGAGGGGATCTCGTCGTACCACGCGATCAAATCCTCGAGCTTAGGCCGGGCGGCATCCCGCGGTATCTTGACGCGGTGATCGCAGATGGGACATGTCCACAGTACTTGCTCATCGTCCTTGACCTTGCCTCGTGCGATCTTCAGGCACTTACCGTGATACCTAGCACATCAAATGTCAGTACGAGGAGAAGAAGAAGCAAGAAAAAAAAAGGCTAGAAAAAAACTTACCATTCGTGGCAAATACCGCACTCAATCATCATCCCTGCTTCGATTCTCCGGCATATGCAAAACACCTCCCTGGAGCTTGGGTCTTCCCATCGATTCTGTTTCGATTCGGGGCTTGGTTCCCGAGATGCTGGCTCTGCGGGTTCTCGCGGCTTGTCGTGCTCAATGTCGAAACAGTCCTTGTTTCTCTCGAGCACGTGGTCAAGATGGCTCTTGAGAATGTGTAGTGGTGCATTTGTCTTGCCAAACAGCTTCTTGCCTTGACGCATCCAGTCTTCGTGCCTCTTTTGTTCGCGCTCAAGATCAATGGTACCAGGCGGTTTCGAGTTCAGGTCCTCTAGCTTCTTCATAATCTCGCACACCTCCGTGTACTTCGGTCGATTTCTAAAATCCGGATCGCGGCACTTTTCTGTGAGATCTATGATTTGGCGTTGGGCCTCGCGTTGTTTGAGCAAGATTTGGTCTACACGGACGCGCGTCTCCTGAGTGACCGGCAGAGCGCTTCTTTGGACCTGGGCGGACAGAGCTTCCAGCTGCGCATAATGTACAGTATCGGCAGCAATAAGTTCGCGAGCCTTTTTCTCCCACAGTTGCCCAGCGTTCATCTGTTCGACAAAGTACGTCAGGGAGTCATTGTATGGTGGGATATCGAGACGTTTGCCCTCGTCAATCAGCGCCATGACGTCGTCCAGTGTCATGAGGTTTTTACGGCTTTCGCGCGCTTGTTGGTTCCACTTGGCCTGGTCGAGCACACGCGCGAGCCGGTCAATCTCGTCCATATCAACGTTAAAGCTGCGACCCTCGTCCAGCAGTTCCTCGATGGCCTCAATGTTCTGACTCTGTCCCTTGTCGAGCAGCTCAGAGGCCTGCGTACGGAACGTCTCAATGGCGCCAGCACGATCGCGGAGCTGGAGAATCTCGGGGCAGTCGAAACCGATGTGGGCCGCCTCGTCTAGGAGACGGTAGATATTAGACACGTCGCGAGCCTCGCGCTCTTTCTGGTCCTGGGTTGCACTTCCGACCGACTTTCGCTTTCCGATTTGCCACGACTTCTCGCTCTTGCGTCTGTTTTGCTGTTTGCGAACCGTGAAATTAGTCGCCTCCTCGACCCACTCGTTGCATCGGTCCACAAATTCACGAAGAACGGGAAGAGAAGGCAAATCATACGGGATACGGTCACCTTCGTTAAGGAGCAACCGTAGAGCCTTGAGCGACGGCACCGCTTCGTCGTCCAAAAGTTTCTCGTACTTCTCCTCCCAGAGCTCGGGCGTGACAGATTTGTCCAACACGCGCTTGTGGGCAGCCACCATGGCTTCGTGGTCCTTCTTGTAGACAAGTTGGTGGTCTACGCCAGATAACCTCTGTTTCTCCGACAGGTCGCAACAGGCATGTGAGCCAGCGTGGAGCAAACACAACGTTTTCCCGGTAACGAGACATTGAAACCTTGACAAATACGAAAAGCATTTGCAGTATGCACACTGGTATTCCTCCTCGGTGAGTTCGGCGTCGGAAACCTCGAATTGAAGTTGGCATGTATGCCTGCCTTCGGAATCGTAACGACCGGAAGCATCGAGGGGGCACTCGTGGGGCGACGATTCCTTGTGTCTTGCGACAAAGTCTTCGCGATGAGACTCTTCGCGTTTGATAATGCGATCAAGAGCAGGTGCAAGCCACTTCGATGTTTGAATCGTCAAGGGTCCGCTTGTGGTACCCTCAGCCGCAGTCCACAGCAGCTCGTCGTGAGAGAAACACGGCTGGCGGCGGAATTGTTGAAGTCGTTCGACGCCAGCAAGCCCGAATGGCTCCCAGTCGGATGGCGCAAAGTTGACAGCTTCGTTAAAGTTAAAGCCGTGATTGAAGCCGGCATGGTAGGCTTGGGGAAATGTGATCACAAACTGGCCGGCACGCTGGTCAACTGCATAAACACGAACGCCAGCCTTCTTGAGGTGTTCGGGAGTAAGAAGAGTCACCAGTTGAAACAATAGATCGGGCTGTGTCTCGAAGAGCTCCGGGACCGCATCGCGCATGGCAGCTTCAAACTTCTCGGCATCCTCGCCAGGAATTCCATACCAGGTCTTGGTAGCACCAAAATGCTGATAATTAGCCGAGTATGCATAGTGGTCCTCATTGTGCCAGCAAAAGGTTGAGAAGATCATGCCCACATATACCCAGGGCACCGTCATGCCCGAAATATCCGACTTGATATGACGAAACAGGCTTTCTTGGTGAAGAGGGAGGAGATTCAGATTCCAGGGGTCGAGCGAATAAGGGTCCGTGGGTTGTCTTTCGAACGTAGGGAAACCTGAACCGTGGGTTGTGCAATGGATGTCAGCGCCATATTCAACTTCGACCGTCTCCTCAATATCAGCGACGAGTCTCCAAAACTCGTTTTCAACATCCTCCTCCGTCACGGGGCGAGGGCAATTCAGAACCGGGTCAGTTGGCATTCTCTTTTCGAAATGAGCTTGCTTAAAGTCATTTGCCTTTTGCTGGAACTGTTTCAAGGAATACAAGCCGCCCTCTTCAAATCCGAATTGGCCATCGCCCACGAGACACCGGGGGCAGTTCCAACCAGACTCGGGCTTGTGCTTTGGCGGAGGATCAAGACATGCGCTGTGATACGAATGATCGCACGAGTCGCAGGTTAGGAGTGAGCTGGCGTCGTCATTCTTTCCGCACTGGTCGCATTTCTAGGAGGGTTGGGTTAGCATGACATGAGAAACCAGTCAGGGGCAAACCTGGCACACGTACAGAGCCGTAAACGATGCACTCATCACGCGGCAGCCTTGGTATTGAGGGACGGAAGACACTCATGTGAGATCCTGCCACAGTGGGCACCGACTCTGTGAATCAAGTTCAGTTAGTCACTTGTTGAGGTTGTTGCTTTCTTCTCCGGGGCCTTTTGATCCTTTTTGACATACCTTTCTTGAGCCGCTTGCTTCGTCTGCTCCCGCCATCGGCATCATCAGTTTCGGTGGTCTCCTTCTTGATCAAGTCAGATACACTATCGCTGCTTGGCTGACGTTTGAGTGTAGCAGCTTGCCCAAGGCCAGAGGGTCGATAATCGGGCGTGTTCTTGGCAGATGACAAGGCGCTGCTGGGTGGTTTCTGCGGAGTTGCTGATTTCGATTCGGACGCTGCGGAGGAACGGTTGACGCTCGTGAAGCCCGAATTGACAGCGGTGAAACCACCGCCTGAATTAATGGCCCTGAAGCCACCCGCCTTTGACACGGTCGGGGCGGGGGCAGGAGCGTCCGCCATCGGGGTATCCGGATCGGGCTCTGCCTTGGCGCCGTTGAGGCTGGATTGAAGGGCGTCTGATGCCTGCCGCACGGGGGAATCTGCTCCGAGGCTTTTCGGTGTGTTCACAGTAGATCGTTTGACTGGAGTGGGCGCCGGACTAGGTGTCAGGGGTCCACCGTATTCTAATTCTAGCTGGTGGTGAACACCGGGTTTGGCAACGCGAAGGTACTCTTCGTAAGGACAGAGCCACCGTTGATACGAATTCTTCAACGACGTCGATAGCGAGCTCATGATCTTGCCACTGTAACCTAAGTCTCTGCCAATTTCGGCCCATTTCTTATGTTTGCAAACTTTGTCGAACCCTCCTCGAGCCTCTACGGCCTTCTTCAACTTGAATAGCTCAAGTGGCTTTTTATCCACATATGGCAGGCGATGGAGGTTATTGCCTTGTTGTCTGTGAAACTTGAATAGGCCATCGAGATACGTCAAATTTGCGCGTGTGCCTAAAGAAAGTGTTAGGAACGGAGCAGCCCACGAGATTAAAAATGAATCATCGGCCAGGATAAGTGTATATACGTACTGCCTTCTACTGAATTTAATTCTTGCTTTCGTGTTCGAAAATGAAATCTCTGGGGAAACACCATCGTTAGTGTAACACTCATCAGCTGATGCCAGCGCCCTCTAGTCTAGGGCAACAGGTGACGTTTTGAGGGGATGAAAAGAAAAAGGAAAAAAAAAAAAAAGCGCGAGTGTGATGATCTTGAGCTAAAGACAAGACTCGGCGGGATCAAATCAAGGATATTGCACGATGGGAGGGGGTCCTTACCTCGGTATCGATGGCAAAGTCTGGATTCCATGTGTCGGGTGGAATGATTTTGCAAATGCCGTATTTGGAGGCTTCGGGCGTAATTTTTCTCATGTATTCCATGGGATCCTTCCACTCCTCTTCTGTCGGGCAGTACGTCGGAGCTTCCTCGAGACCGTGCGGCCTCGACTTCTTCTTGACGGGTTCGCGTACAGCGGTGGGTTGGCCTCGTCTTTCGACGGACATTAGGTCGAGCGGGCTGCTCTTCATGGTACTCAGCCGTACATTGGAGGACGGGTGGTAACCGTTCGAGTTAACTTGTGGGACTTTCAGTTTGGAAGAAGCACCAGCCCCGACGGCTGGTGAGGCGCGAGAACTCGCATTGCCACTGGATGTGCCGGTAGCGGCGTTGGCACCGCTGGCCGAGACCATGGCAACTCGAATGAATCACTGGAAGACAGCGCCGCGAGTGGTAGTCGTGGAGGGGTCGATATACGTGTGTCGCCGCGCAACTGTGAGTCGGGCGCGGTCGGCCGTGGGAGCGAGGGTCAGGAAGTCGAGGACTGAATGGGTCGCTTATGCATCTCAAGAGTAGAGAGCGTACTCGAATACTCGACAGGCGTTACGACAAGGGAGGAGATGAAGGTCGGGACTTCGAAGGGCGCGTGGGGCCTTTTCAGGCTCTAGGTAGCTTTGAGCCTGCCAACAGTTCCTTTTGTTAGAAGACACAACAAGGTGCAGGTCAGCGAGGGCTCAATGCAGGACTACTGCAGGTGGCTCGTCGTCGCTTTGGTGGGAAGAGCAAATAAGACACATTTGACAATAATCCAAAATATAGGAGCAATAAAAGAAGGAAAGAAAACCAGAAGGAAGACAAGAGGAAGACAAGAGGAAGAAGAAACATTCCTCAATGTGCCAACTAGAGCGAGGGTGTGTTTCTGTGGTGCGAATTTGCACAGGCCAAATGGGCTGGATAGAGAAAAACAAATGACTACTCGGTAAAAGCGAACCACTACGAACATACCGTATTGATACCGATGTGTGTTGGTGTTTTGTGCAAGTTAGCCAAAACAAAACGGCTCTGGTGATCAGACAAGTCAAGGGGCCGGCTGGCTGCGCTCGCCTCGCATGATAAAGTGGGAACGAGGAGGATTTGACTTGCACAAAAGACAGAATTGGAATGGATTGGATTGATGGACGAAATGTTGGAGAAAGAGGCAGTTGGAAGATGGGTGTATAATTTGGGATTGGGGGGGGGGGTCCCCCGGTTAGTGGTGTGGGGAGAACAGAGAGTGTGAAGAAGGAAGTTAGGGGGGTGCCCAGAGCGGAAGCTGACCATGCTCGAGATACAAGTACTGAGTACAATTACTAGTGGGATTAAATATGACTAATGAATGTTCAATGTGTTCACTCTTGTAACTTATCGCCCAAAAAGAACTGATTCTCGACATTTAAACTAGTTTACTAGAAGGGCAAGGGGTTTCGATATGTACTCGGTACTTTACCACCTGGCAATGCTCCGTTCATGGCAAGATATCAATCTCTCCGACCAAACGACACCAAGATGCCGGCCCAATGTAATATGAAGTACACCACAGCTCTCAGTCTGGAACAAATACGCAGTACAATGATATGATGCATCATGCTTCCAACCTGAAATCCAGACCTGTATGGAGTAGATACCAATTCAGAACATCTACTCGCTTTTATGTGTCCTCTGACCCCTTCTGTCGCATTCACCGTGCCAGTCGAGCAAGCTCGTTTCTGCCTGCCAATGCATCGTCCTCAAAGTATATTTACCGATATGCACCCGAATGAAACTTATTTTCATCGAGTCACAAAATATCGAGCCACCATTTCCTCCAAGCAACACTATCAAAAAGCCGGTTTCTCCTCCAGTCAATCCAACAATCCCCCCCCCCCCACAAAAAAATGGAAGAAAAATGGAATACAGGCTACTCTGCACTTGAGGGTTGTAGATGTACGGAGCACTCCCTACATGTGGGGATCCCTCTTCCATATCGTACCCTCTCATTGGGCCTCTTCTTTAGGTTAGACAAACAATTCAACGACCCGCTAGACATTGCTCTTAGCTTCTCCCATGAAGGCGTTGGGAAGCAATTGGGGCGTCTTTCATTTTCATCCATGTTAGTTGGTTTTTTTTTTCCTTACACTTGACACACTTAGTCCATCGTGAGGCATACTTTGTCAAGTGTACGGCTCCTCGAATTGTCAGTCGCACGGACAAAGATGATTCGAAGACGCGGTGTATCATGGCATTTTCCGTTTCCAAAATCCAGCACCAGTCTTGATTCGTGGTGTGTCGTCGAGACTGTTGCTGACGCACTGGCCATGTACATTGGCTCTATTCGTAATGCAACGAGTCGTTGCACGTAAATACATCAAGATCATTGTGGAAATACCCGCAATTCCCGCCTAATCTTCTACGCAAAGAGGTACTTTGACGCTAGTGTCTGGGTCCCTTTTGACAACGCTAATGCCTTGTCTTTGAACTTGTCAAGTACTCCGTACGAATTCTGTCACATAGAATGTTTGGACGCACTGTACAAGATCTGCCACCATCACTCAACATCAGTGCTTTACACAGAATTAGTCAGGGTATAGCCGGAAAACGGCCAAACCAATCTGTTAACATCAACATCAGTGCTTCTAAGTTCAAGGCACAGCTTACTGATGTTGGTTGCCTTGCATGACACCTTGGCAATTCGACGCTTTTCTGGACATGTCAACTCCCATGTTTGTCTTCTTTTCTATCTCTTTCGTGCTCTTTCCAATATCCAAACTCGAGGTCCGTGACAACAGATGCGAGCTGAAATAAGGGCGGCTTAAGACAGGTCTCGCGATGCCACATGTACACCTCGTTGTTCCCTCCGAATTGTACATGTGCCTTGCTCCGAAAGAAATCGCTTCTTTAGAGAGAGAGAGGGAGAGAGAGAGAGTTGAAGAATTTTATTAAATCATTATGTAGTATGGGATGGCGGTCATATCCGTTTGTTTTAGCCAAGTTCGTCCCGAAACATCCCAAAATGTAAAGCCTTTGATATCTAATCTTCAGTTGCGTGGCTAGGCTTGCCTCCGTTCTTCACTTTTAATATCCTGTCGACCTCCTTTGCCCCTCTTGTTCGTAGACTAAGCTCGGTCATCATATCAATCCACCGAAGCGCCCCTCCACATGAAGGACATGTCCCCTGAACAGGTACTATAATATCCTTCTCACCCCCTGGCTGCTCCTCGTTTTTTAAAAAGTGGCGGCTCCAGCAATCTAAGTGGCCGACGGCCTCACATCCATCATTTGAACAGACTGCGTAGAGTCCTTTTCCTGGCGCCATCTCCGTCCTGCAAATGGTGCAGCTGCCCTCCCTCTCGAACTCGAAAATTGATTTCGCCTTTTGAAGGAAGGGACGGTAGGGCGCATAATCCAGTGGCAACGCGTGAATGCCCCAAGGTTCTGCCTGACTTGCTCGTGACTCGGCAATTCTTTGGGAGAGAGTTCCTGGACGCGACACTTGGGGTCCGAAGTCGGTGTATACCTGTAAAGTGTTCGGGAGGTGCTCGTCCGTACTATCGTCCCCTTTGAGCCAGGCCTTGTGAACATCGGGCGCAAAGAAGTGCAGGCGCAGTGGCCAGCGAGAGAAACTCGGAACTCGAAGGAGAAGGTGCAAGTTGGCAAGTAAAAGGGTGAGCGATTGGATCGGTTTCCGTAAACGTCCGGTCTTCGTTCTTCGTGTGGAGACTGCAATTCGAGAAGAAGAGGGAATATGTAACGAAATATGAGGGTTGGCGAGTGCCCATCTATTGAATTGCAAAGTTAGTTTCTCTGGTCCAGGCTTGGCAGATGTGGCGAGAGGGCTGTTTTACTCAAACTTCAAAGCTGCCATCATGCCGGGGAAGCCAGAGACGAGGCCGACCATTTCCCACGGGCGAAGGCTGTGGCGAGAGGTTCGCACAGCCCCGCCTTTGACAAGGCCATTATGCTGTTTCAAGCGCCTCGGAGGGTTCGGCGTCGATCCGATATAAAGCGAGGCATGGCGAACCGTGGACCGGAGAATGTAGACTGTGTAGAGCGCCGGAATGGGCTTTGTCAAGGCCGACATGTCGGGTGAGTGATGCGATGTATGGAGAGCATCCTGCCTCGGGAGAATTTTTTACTTTACAATTCCAACAAAGATATGGGGTGTTGTGGAAGTAGAGAAAGGGTTTGTTGCCTCGGCGGTTTGTTTACCAATGATGACGCGCGGGGTTAGTGACGGCTGGGGCCAGCTGCCAGAGTGAGTGGTTTCCTTAGAAATTATCCCCAGATTATTCCTCGCCCGACAAATGCTCAGCCTCCAATATCTCCTCCCTCTTCGTCCGAATTCTTTTGTATATTTCTATTTTGTCTTTTTCACGGCTCATTTTGGTATTGCCAAATAATGACAGTCGTATTCAAAGCTAATAGAGCCAAGCATCTTCAAATCTCCCCGCCTACAAGTCTGTCGCTTTACGGTTTGATATGCTAGGACAGCACAGACCCTCCCAGGTCGTCAAAGGACATTCCCTCCAGATGACCTCTGCCTTGAGCAAACTAGCCCTACGACCGTCTCATGAATCTGTTAAGCTTTATAAAGAATTCCAACTCTTCCCCTACCGGCAGTGAAGCGGTGGTTCAGCGGCATTGTCTTACAGCGTTGGTTTCTCTTTCAAGCGATGTTTTTCGCAGGTTCGAATCCTGCCACTGCCATTCTTTTTTTGCCCGTTTCCTTAATTCTTCTAAGGCCAATCCAAGCCGATCGTCTATTTCTTTCGGTTTGTAGAGTCAGTAACATATCATACAAGAAAATCAACTTGTGGTTTTCTTTCTTTCGCGTTGATGGGACGCGTTTCGTTTTCGTGAACAGCCGGATTGGCTGGTGGGAGCTCGTTCATTTGTCAGCCCTCCTCTTCTGCATTGGATTCGAGTGGGCACCGAGTTTGTGGCCCAAAATCTCATCCAAAATCATCTCATCGTGGCCATCATCGCCCTCGGAGGGGAATTTTGAAATTGGAGCGCCAAGGACATTTTGATGACCCTAATGAAATTCAGTATGAGTTCGCAGTGGTCACCCCTCATGTTCTTGTCTTTGGAGCGTCCACCACCATAACTGTCGCATGCCAAATCAATGGAAGAGACGGCCTCGAATTACAAGGGTGAAAGTTGCTTGCTCATTTCTGTTTCTGTTAGAAGAAAGCTGTGCTATGGAGTACGGAGCAGTACTACTTGTAGAAAATAGGCTAAAATTCCAGCTTAGTCATGACCTTTGGCGGTTCTCCCACTTTGTTTGCCCACGGTTAACGCTCAGACCACCTCCTCAGCCTTACTAGTGACGAAGGCAAAAAAAAAAAGAGCGACCCTCGCACAACGCTCGCGCCAGACTCTTGTTCCTTCACCAATTCACCATTGGACAACCAGAGACCAATTCAGAGAATCATTGGCTATTTTCCCTTCTTATTAATCCCACATCACCATAACTGCAATATGGCGGAAGCATCAGGAAGCTCCGGTATCGACCGCAAGGCGGACGAGAGGATGGAGTTCACAACCTCTAAGGAAGTCGTTGTGCACCCTACTTTCGAAGCCATGTCCTTGAAGGGTTCGTCGTCTCTGCATTTGGCGCCTCGTCCCAATCTCTCCTATGTCCAAGATTATAACTAATCCTTTTATCACTACAGAGAACCTTTTACGTGGCATTTATGCTTACGGATACGAATCACCCTCGGCCGTCCAGTCGCGCGCCATCGTGCAGATATGCAAGGGTCGTGACACAATCGCACAAGCCCAGTCTGGTACGGGTAAGACGGCAACATTCTCCATCAGTATGCTCCAGGTTATCGACACGGCCGTACGGGAGACACAAGCCCTCGTCCTCTCTCCTACACGAGAACTCGCGACTCAGATTCAATCGGTCGTCATGGCCCTTGGCGACTACATGAATGTCCAATGTCACGCCTGCATTGGTGGCACAAACGTCGGCGAGGACATCCGGAAACTCGACTATGGCCAACACATCGTCTCGGGTACCCCTGGTCGCGTTGCTGACATGATCCGACGCCGACACCTGCGAACGCGCCACATCAAGATGCTTGTTCTCGACGAGGCTGACGAACTGCTGAACCGTGGTTTCCGAGAACAAATCTACGACGTATATAGATACCTTCCGCCCGCGACGCAAGTTGTCGTAGTCAGTGCCACACTTCCCTACGATGTGCTCGACATGACGACCAAATTCATGACAGACCCGGTGCGCATCCTCGTGAAGCGTGATGAGTTGACTCTCGAAGGCCTCAAGCAGTACTTTATCGCTGTGGAAAAGGAAGACTGGAAGTTTGATACCCTGTGCGATCTCTACGATACCCTCACCATCACACAGGCCGTCATCTTCTGTAACACACGGCGCAAGGTCGACTGGCTCACAGACAAGATGCGCGAAGCCAACTTTACCGTCAGCAGCATGCACGGCGAGATGCCTCAAAAGGAACGTGACAGCATCATGAACGACTTCCGCCGCGGCGACAGCCGTGTCCTTATTTCGACCGATGTTTGGGCGAGAGGTATCGACGTGCAGCAAGTCAGCTTGGTCATCAACTACGACTTGCCCAGCAACCGAGAGAATTACATCCACCGTATCGGACGAAGTGGCCGTTTCGGTCGCAAGGGTGTTGCCATCAACTTCGTTACTGCCGAAGATGTTCGCATCCTCCGTGACATTGAAAGTAAGTGTTCCTTGACTCGCTCCCCAGTTGGATCCTTTATCTTGACCTTGCTGAGCCAACATGATTTCAATAGTGTACTACTCGACACAGATTGATGAAATGCCCATGAATGTCGCCGATTTGATTTCTTAAGCGACATACTCGGATTAAAAAAGACGATCACGCAAGGCGATGTACAAGCTTGGCTCTGCATCATCAGAATGCCAACGAGCCACTACGATGTTCGCGTCACGGTAAATGCAGCCCGTAAAACGGCCAAAAGAGACGTCCATCCCCAACTATAACACAAGGGTGGAAAGACAAGAGAATTTACTACAGTGGGAGGAAATGGGTCTGGTATCTCAACAGTAAGTCCGCCTTGCAACACTTCTCTTCATTACCCAAAGAAGCTAACACGAGCCCGAAAATACAGTAGACCCAATACCAAGATTGAAGAATTAATGACAACCAGTTGTAATTTTTTTCTAATAAAAAAATCCATGTTCCAGAAATCCCAAATGTAATCGTGAATTCCAATATCTCGGGACCGAGTCAAATGCAATGCTCCCTTTTCCCAAAGTAAAGTAGCCAAAGTCTTGGATCAACAGCCCCAAAAAAGCCAAGACTTCAAAGTCCTAAAGCCGGGGTAAAGAAAATATCATACGCTCCTCAAATTCGCTTCCATTGATTTCTATATTTCTATCCCGGGTGCCAGGACATGGACTCTTCATCCGTGAAATGAGACTTTTATCCGGACTTGTCTCTTTCTCCGCATTACGATTACATTGGGTCTTTTTTATCTTTCAGACACGAAAAGAGAAGAGTTTATTACATTAAGAAAACCTAAACAACTCCATCATGGCCTACCCTTCCATGCCCATGCCCCCGATGTCCCCTGATATGTATGTTTCGTAATTGAGTTGAAAAAACAAAAAGAAAAGAAAAGAAAAAGGCTTGGCAAGGGTGAAGGAGGAACACCCAGTTCATATTTGGTTTCATCAAACCGGTAATTATCAAGCCTGTTCCCTAACATGGGCATTATCATGGTCATAAGCGTGCACTCCTTGGTCTGTTCGTCTCATTTTGTTAAGATTCCCAAGCCCCCAAATCAATTTCGTCCAGGTGATTAGCATTACCTCCATCCCTAATGGTATACCTTGCTGTTATGGCAGACTCGTGAGTAGTTAGAGTTGTAGATGATATTGTCGGGGTCGGAAGGAGCGCATATTCGTCATCGTCAATACTGTAAGGACTGTAGGCTTTAACTAGAACGTCAGTGTAGGAGCTGGAAAGGCAAGGCCGATGTAGTCGTAAGTTAGGACCCGGATATACAGGCAAAGGATGGGGACTTTGACGAAGAAGAGGGTTAGGGTATAGAGGAGCCACTCCCATGTGTAATACTTTGCCGTTACCAATACTCACTCATGATAGCCAGTCCACATGTAGCATACCCAAAGGCCAATGCGATGAGAATAAACCAGTCCTCACGGTGGAATCACTTCAAAATCACCCCACGCGTATACATAGACCAACAAACAGTGTTGCGAAGAACATGCGTAAGGTGGCACAGGGGAGAATCGTCTGTCCAATAAAACCATCCCCGATCTTTGCCACCAGCACCCAAGGACTAGCCGCTTCCGGCTCAGCCGTCATCCTGCTGCCCAAATCGATCGCAAAATCCAAGAGTCCCCTCCGGTGACTGCCTCGACGAATCAGCAGCGTGTAACCGTAAGACACCGTCAGTGATCAACCCCAAACCTGTCCTGTATGTGACTTTTGGTTGTCTCGCTGCCGGTCGTTGAAAAGAGTCGATCAATGTTCTTGATACGGCTGACCATTGTATATATGATAAGGTAAATGGAGGATGTTGGGATAACGAGCGGAACAGAGGGTCCAAGTTCTAGGTACGGGGTATATATAAAAGGATATGCGATGAAGCCTTGTCTCGATGGTACATAATTAATACTCTTATTTTGGCTTCATCGATTGCCAAAATCTATCGTGTCCGCGCGCGCTGTCTCAACGTTTGCCTCCCAATGAGAGGCGAGATAAACGGACAGACGGGCAGGCACAAAACTGCTGGTAGGGCAGGCTCATTCAATCGTTATCCCTTTTCCGGGGTGATGTTGAAGGAACAACTGGTCTGGGCACCGCTATCCCGTCTCAGGTTCAGCCTTTCTGCGGCTTGTGCCTAGAAAAGATACAATTCTCGGGTATGCAGTTAATCGTAACTTGGATCCGCCGCGAAAAGAGCAACTCAACATCCGACCATTGGCATATGATCGATAATCAGTTGCCCACCGTTTCTCCCTGCTTACTATTTCTGCATATCTGCTGCAGGTTGTATCGCTGACTAGGTTGCATTTACGGGCGTCGCCGTGCCATCTGCAGCCTCTTGTCCAACCCGTGCGGGATTTGGGGTGCGCTGAACTTGTTTGACGTAGTGAGAGAGGTGGCGAACTGAAAAATGCTGGCAAAATGTTTCAAGAAGTAACGAAACAACGTCGGGCTCTTTTTTGAATGGAGTAATCTAATAGGTGAATCGTCGGTCTTTGCTAAGTGTTTGAGCTCTGGGGTGACATGATTCCAGCCTATTAACCAGACGACAGGTGTGGTTTGTCTGTCCCAGGGAATTGAGAATCAGGTAACATGGAAGGTTGTGGTCCGACGTTGATTACTTGTAGTCCCACCATTCTGGGAGCTCCATTTCAAGAAGAGGAATTGATAATATTAGGGGAAAAGGACCAGTTGGGACGGTAGTAACCCGGACCAGAGAATGCTCCTTGCATGAAAATACTCCGTAGCTCGCCGAATGACGATATTTGTGTACTGAAAATTGTGTAAACTACGAATTGCGAAGGAAATATCCGTACAACCGACGACCCAGACCCTGGTTCTACCTAAGGGGCGGAATTAGCATGTAGTAGAACGGGAGTGCGGGAGTTCTGGGTTCACTATGTGGCCTGTGCTGGCAAAGTAGTCCAGAAATTGGTTTGCATCTTATGCAAGCCACGCGTGATATTGGTCGCTTATTGCTCTGGGGATGGGAGAACTGGTTTTCCTTAGGCGTCTTCCCCCTGGAAGTGAGAGGTGGCCCAAGCCTGCCTGCAGGTAACGCCCTCCGTTAGCGTAGCCCCACTAGCCTGTGAGGAATTCTGGGCATCATACGGAGTATTTGCATACCCTCAAGTAGTCGAAGAGAAAGGCTAGCGATCTGTTTCCCGGAGTTTGCTCACAAATGCGATCAATGGAAGAGGATGCCTACTTCCCCCCTCGCTGGATGGACAAGAGCAACGTATCCGACGCATTGGGTTCGACACGTAGTAAATAAGCCAACGAATCGCTGAAGCGATGATGTCTGTGCTCTAGATCACTATGGGAGATGTCGACAGGAGGACAGCACCAGTTTTGTGCTAGCGTGCAAGCTATTGACCTCGCATGTAACGACAAGTAGGGTGGGGTGAAGCTTGGTCCAGCTTCGCCAAACACTCCGTCGTTATTTTAGACAGCAAGCCATGCGTCCATCAAGTGTTTGATTTCTCAGGGGTTGATTGCCGGTACCTTGTACAATCACACCTATATGCGCTGTTTTCTTTTTTTAAGATTCCCGTCCATCGAAAAAAAGGAGAGAAAAAAGAAAACAGGTGGCAGCGTCGTGCATCTTGAATCGTGTTTGGTAACATTGCTGGTTTTCCACTTTGAATGCCATGCCATGTCTTCTGTCCTCAGAGTTCGTTGGTTGAACTCGGGGCATGGCACCAAACACTATCGTCGAAATTGTCTGACAAGAGACCCCGGCCCGGAAGCAGGGGGCAATTCCTGGAGACCTTTCTTTCAACGTGGATATGGAGCAGTCGGTTGGCGGTAACGGATTCATTCCCTTTCCACCCGATTCCTCTATCAGTGTTGGACAGGACAGACCAGCCATCAATGGCCCCCAAGGTCTTTTGTCTTGACCAAAATCGATCTTTTTCTTTTCTTCTCGGAAAATCTCAGAGCACAGTCAAGCCAATTTTTTCTGACCAAGTTTTTTCCTGCTCATGCCTAATAGTCGCCTGTCAAAGTTTACCCATTGGGTCTTGCTGGTTCGTGAGGTGGGGATTTGCCCACTATTCGGTCTCCAACATTGGGCTCTTAACATGCCATGTCCCCATAATGTCTCTTGGCCACAGGCCATGGTTCAAGATTAGGCCTAGTCCAGGGGTTTTGGGGCTATGGACGATTGGCAACCTAAACTACTAGTACTACTTGTAGTAGTCAACGGAGCATTTATTGACGAAGTATTGTTCCATCCCGTGTGCTGCAGGGACTCATCTCCCTGTCGTGATATTGGATTCGGATTTTCGCTTTGTAGAAGTTTTCTGTCGGCGTAGAAATTGTGTGGAACGGGAAAGAAGAGATATCGGAGATCTTTTTTTCGCTCCAGTAGAAGGAAGACCACAAGTCCATATCTATTAATAGTCAGGTTCTACTCCGTAGGACAAAGAAAGGTCAGAAGTTGACCCAGGATACTTTGTTTTCGCAAACGGGAATGACCTACGAAGTAGTCTCAGACCAATGCACTGGAAAATGCCACTAAATTAGGCACCGTTTGAAGGGACGAAAAAGTAAAAAAGAGAATACAACGAACGAGAATAAAAAGGACGGATGAACATTGCTGGCATCTTTTCGGTGTCGTGGGCAGACTTTGGCAAGATTGATGAAGAGAAAGCCGGTTTTTTCTGCTTTAAACGAGTAGTTTGGAGGAAGATGGTGAATGTGCCAGGACAACGAGCTGCTGGTATTATGGTATGGAGATAGCGAGAAACGGATTGGTGTGGCCAGTACTAATTTCAAAGAGGCAGTTGCGATCCCGAGCAGTCAAACTGAAAAAAATTCACACGCCTTCCTTTTGCAATTGAAAAAAGAAAACAACCTAGATAGATAGGAAAGAGCGGAGGAGTATTCAATTGGCAATTGCCTCGTCCGGACTCTAACAAGTTCATCAAGCCTTGTTTTGGACCAAGGCTTTGAAAAGATGAAGAAACAAACCCACGCTGTGCACTCCAAATAACAAATGAAGACTCGGGTCGTGCGAGCATCGAACTTCTAAACTAAACTACTAGACCGAGGGCCCCCACCTCATCCTTCAACTCCAATTTCCCGCCCAAGTTTTATGGAGTACTGAACGAGGTAGTACCACCATGGTCGCCTGCAATCCCCCTGGACAAGGTTGCATTTGGCCCTTGGTCTACTGCGGGGCCTCTGTCCATATCGCGGGATTCAGGGGAAAGAGGGGTGGGTGAGAAAAAAAAAAAAAAAGAGAGACCCCAGTGCCAATCTCAGACCAGCAACTAAACAGGGATATGGAGGGGCGGCCAGTAGAATACTGAGCAATGGTCTGGCCATTCCTCATAAGCCAAGGAGACATATAAACTGGTAGACGGCTGCTCTTCTGTATCACCAGCCCTGCTTCCAGGAAACTTCCGAAATTACATTCGAGACTTGTGATACCATCCACGTTGTACGATATCCCATGGATCACTTCATCGCTTGGTCACAGTACTAACCACCTCGATAGCTGTCGAATTGCTCGTCCGTTCCATATCAGTGCCCAAAGCTTCAAATCCAATCCCCCCAATCGTCCCAATCGGCCAGTGTTTACCTCGATAATCCGGGCGTGTTAACGACGACCACGACACCTCAAATGAATCAGTGAGCTCCGCGAGTGACCAAGAACAAAGAGAATTATTACATCATAGGAAGGAAGGGAGACTACTCTTGTAGAAACGGGCAATAGTGTCCCGTGCATTCCAATTGACTTCCGAGGCTTTTGGATATCTCTGGCTCTATCCCTACATCTCGATTTAGAGGACGTGGAACTCTGCCGAAAGACTTGGGCGTGTTGGCTTGTCGCAAACCAGACAGCTCCTCGAATCGCCCCTCTTGACTCTGTCATAGACCATATAAAGACCGATCGATCTCGCCTCGCATGGGTCTTTTCAGCAAACTACGGTCCAAGGACCAGGGACCAAAACCCTCCATCAAGACGCAAGAGTCCAGCGCCAGTCTGCACTCCGGATCCTCGAGTATCAAAAGCCCCGTACCCCAGGCTCGCAATGTTATGAATAGCACATCGTCGACAGCCCCAGGAACGCCGGTGACGCCATTTTCGCCTGTTCACGTACCCAAGATCGACCTCCCCCGACCACCGGACCCAAATCTTGATCCTGCTGGCTACCTCAGGAGTCTACATGCTGTCCGTGAGCGGAGTAGGCTCGTTAGCGACAAGGCGTTGCGGAACGAGTTGAGACATTTCGACGTTGACCTTGGCAAGTTTCCCGATGTCGTATCATTTGTCGCTGGCATAATCAAGGTAGGATATTACGGTTCCTGTGACTTTCATCCCGGGTGCAGTAAGGTTGACTTTTTAACAGAGAGACTATGCCGCTCCATTCAATGCCATCCCACCCCATGGTCGGCTTCAACACTTCAACGTGGGTGGAAGGGACCGGATTGGGCAACTTCTCTTTTCATTCCCCCCAACTGTCGACACTTCAGAGAAATGCCGCCGCATGGTCGATCTCTTCCTAGTCAGCGTTCTTCTTGATGCTGGCGCGGGGACCGAATGGAAGTATACCAGTACTGAAAACAGCCGGATGTACCGCCGATCGGAAGGAATTGCTGTGGCTAGCTTGGAGTTGTTTAAAAAGGGTTTCTTCTCGGGAAATCCAGAAAACCCATACCAAGTTGACAAGGTCGGCTTGAGAAAGCTCACCACAGATACCCTAGCTAAGGGACTGCAATCTAAGCCTGGCAATGCGATAACCGGGCTAGAGGGAAGGACACATCTATTAATTCGATTAGCAGATGCTTTGGCCCAAAGCACTGATATATTTGGTGAGGATGGGCGGCCTGGCAACATTGTTGGTAAGTCTTCAAAGTTGTTGCCCTGCGATATCATGTGGATTAGTGCTTACGATATATTTCAGACTTCCTCCTGTCACATCCTTCAACGCAAGCCTCTTCTATGCCTATCGTGCCTCTTCCCACTCTATGGAATGCTTTAATGGATGGGTTGGCACCCATTTGGCCGACCTCTCGCACAGTTCTCAATGGCGTCTCTCTTGGCGATGCCTGGCCATGTCTTTCGATGCCCCAGCCGACACCCACCTCCAGCCCCAGCTTTTCGCCCTTCCCGAATTCGTCGCCCACCACCACCGAAGCCTGGGAGTCCATTGTCCCTTTCCACAAATTAACCCAGTGGCTTTGCTATAGCTTGATGCAGCCCATGCAAACGCTTCTACAAATCCATTTTGCTGGCGCCGAGCTATTGACTGGCCTGCCAGAATACCGAAATGGTGGATTGTTCATCGATTTGGGAGTTCTTACCCTCAGGTCTGCGGACGTTGAGCGCGGCCTTCGAAATTACAATGACCATTGCTCACGAACAGGTGCGAAAGGGGTGGAAGTAGCTCCTTTGTTCACCCCGGATGATGATGTTATTGTCGAATGGAGGGCTGTAACAGTAGGCTTCCTGGACAAACTGCGCGTTGAGGTCAATAATGCCCTTCGATCGGAACTGGATGGCCATGAGCTATCATTACCACAACTTCTTGAGGCTGGAAGCTGGAAGGTAAGGCTTCTTCACTCCTGCCTGACTCGTTTCACGCAAAGATGCTAATGTCTTACGTAGGGTGGCCGTGAGATTGCTGAGGTTAGCCGGCCCAATACAAGGGAACCTCCTATTCTGATTGACAGCGATGGAACTATCTTTTAAAAAGACCGTGCCTGAGTTTATCGGATGCTTGATACCAATCTGTTCAAGTTGATTTATGATTACGTTGAGGTGTAACACAAAAAAACCGAAGAGTCATGAATTTGTGACCAACAACGAGCGGCCGTCGAACATGTTGCTGAATGTTCAATATGATA
Organism: Graphium sp. VPRI43844; assembly: GCA_019925285.1. Classification (NCBI taxonomy): domain Eukaryota; kingdom Fungi; phylum Ascomycota; class Sordariomycetes; order Microascales; family Graphiaceae; genus Graphium; species Graphium sp. VPRI43844. Next base: position 76,470 of record JADHKT010000093.1, read on the forward strand.
TCTAGGATGTTCAAAAACAATTACTTGGGATCTATGTCTTCTGCTACTATATGATTGATTATGTTTTTTTTGAGGTGTTGGATTTTAAAAAGAAAATAATTTACAACACTATAATGACATGCTTTCCAATATCGTCACCCCTTGGACGTGTATCTTTTCTACCTCCTTAGGTCGAATCCCCCCCGCTCTTTTTAACTACTAGTATGATACAATGTCCTCCTTCTGACTCAGTAAATCTTATATAGTCTGATATATTTGGTTCGGCCAGAAACCACGGAGAGCTGACATATTTCTCAACGCCTGATCTCCTAAGGTCGGCGCTTCTGGAACCGCTCCTTTTCCGCCATGCGCTCGCGAATTCCATCGTAAAACTCGTCGTGCATCTTGCGCTCCTCGGTCTTCTGGTTCTTCACCTTGGCGGCATTTTGCTTGCGCTCGGCGTACTCGACCTGCTTCTCCCGCGCTGTGTTGAGGGTGCGCTTAAGCTCGCTGACGGCGGACGAGAAGGGGTTTTTGGACTTGGCCGCCGTCGTGGGAGCCTGGTACATCGGCGCTGCGGGGGCCGCCGATCGGGAGATTAAAGGGGCTGCGGAGGAGGAAGAAGAGGAGGAGGCTGAAGCCTTGGCGGAGGCGATGGCCGAGGAGATGGAGGCGGAGGGGGAGTTGGTGGAGTATTCGGGGAGGGTTGGGAGGCGGGCCCAGCGGCGGAAGGCGGGGGCGAGGACGATACGGGATTGGAGGGCTGCGAGGACACTGGCGCAGCAGAAGTAGAACTGGACTGCGGCGGGGAGGAATGCGGTCACGGCAACACCGATGGGGGTGATTACGATAGACATGATCTTCATCATGGCTTGTTGCTGAGGGGGCGTGTACTTGTTTGTCATCTGCGAAGAGTCATTAGTATAAGGACTGTGGGAGGACGAGGAACGAGGAAAGTATTCTTACCCTGAGAGTCGAGAGGAGAGTGAGAGGTCCAATGATTGGCAGAATGTAGAAGGGATCGCTGTTCACAAGGTTCGTGAACCACAGAATACCGCCGTTCTCAAGACCGGGCACGGGCAGAGCCGACATTCCGCTAAGAAGACGGAACATGCCGATACCAATGGGGATCTGCAAGAAGTTGACAAATATGAACGCCTTCTTGATTCCCTTCTCTTGCTCAAGAACTTTGATAGCCTGGCGAGCAGCCATTGCACCGGGGGTGTCGCCATTAGCCATGGCAGCCTTCATCTCATCCTCAAGCTTGACGTATGTAGGGTCCTCTTTTCTCAGCAATTGAAGTCGTGTAGAGTGCTCCTGCGCTAGGAGGAATGGACGGAAGAGAACGAGACGAATAAGAAGCTGAGTCGCGAAGATTGTACCCCACCATGGCATTCCAGAGTAAACGTGGATGTGCTCAAAGATCCATTCCATCATGGAGGTCGGGCCCCAGCCATAATTGAGTCCTAGTGCATGCAAATATCCGATATCAACGGGGAGGTCGAGAAGTGATTGCGTATCGATAGCTGCGGGGAGAGCGGCGGCAGCGTCAGATGCGGTCGAGGTAACGGTGTCGAGAGGTGCGGCAACAGTTGAAGCGGCGGGCTCGGTTACAGCCGATGCGGTGGCAGCAGTTATGGGCTCCGTCACGGCTGGCGCGGAAGAAGCGGCTGCGGCTGCCTCGGGGCTCTGCACGGCTTCCGGTGCAGGCGTGCTTGAGCTTTTACCAAACGGCCATAAAGAAAAGGCGCGCGTGCCGGCGGGCATTGCGCCCACCAGTCCTGTTGCTCGGATCGAGGGGTGGCTGGTCCGGAGAGCGGTGCGGGGGGTTGTTAGGCGACCATTGAAAATCTGGCTAAAATATCGAGTGTTGGGAAGCTTCTATAATTTCGGTGTTAGCCATCTTATTCGCTCCCTTCTTTACTCTGGGTGAAAGAGGTTTCTTCATACAGTTTGGCGAGACAACTGGACACGCATCGAGGCGTATGACACCGCATGAGCGGCTCCCCTACTCGGAATCATTTTGACGTAAGGTTTGTGGATTCGAATTAATTGTGATAAAACGGATCCTTGGAGCCCGAGTTTGTCGATTCAATGCCCAGTTGTTTCTTTTGAAATCCTGACAATTGGGTTGAAGCTATCTCGAAATTTTACTGCCGCCCTGACCATTCCACGTTGGTCCAGTCAAGGATTAATATGGAGTAGTGGATAGCTTGGGCGGTGACGGTTAAACATCGGCGACCATCCCCCCAACACAGTGTTGAATCGTGAACGGGAATTAACCGAATAGTTAAAGCAACAAAACGTCTAGATGATATAGATTGTAAATTGTATCATGGAACAAAGATACAACATATTCGTATAACATGAATGCTTCCATCCGGGAGTAGGGACAGCTGCCAAATGGCCACAAAATCGTGGTGTTGTTGGATTTTTTTTTCTTATAAATTGACATGACCTTATTTACAGTGGTGATATTCTCATGAAAGAACCACCCCAAGTGGCTATTGTGTACTTAGTAGTCGTAAATAATACATTTACGAATTGGGATTTTTCTTTGTTGCCGATTCACAAGGCCAGGCTGCCTTTCTACCCTTCACCTAAAGACTCGGTTGCATGCACTAGCTCCCTGTTGGATCTAACCTCCATGCTCTGCGGTCCCGAGCCTCGTTCTATTTCCTATTCTTTACTCCATGCTCGTGATGTCGGCAAAGTTAGGTCTTCTTGGGGCAGGCTCGGTGACCTCAATTCCGGGTCCAATAGGGTGTGTTCGTCTTCTCGAGAGAGGGAAAACCTATTAGACAAAAGTTAGACCTTGTATGCGAACATGGCAGCGATGAAGCCAGTGGTCCTTCTGCGTACCTTGGTTCCGCCCCATCCTAACCGGAAAGCAGCTTCATGTGCAAATAGCTCGCCGAACCCAAGCATCATACCGTTGATGAAGGGGAGTAGGAGGTTGATCGCTGCGCCACGGAAAAGCGACCAAATTGTGGGAGGGCGGTATAGAATTATGGGAGATGAAGACGAGGGGGGGGAGGAAGAGAGTTCCTCGTCGCCTCCATTTGAGTATTGCTCGCTGTCGGAAGGGATCGTAATACCGGACTCGGCCAGCCTGCTTGTTGAGTCATGGACAGACATTGTGCGAAGTTCGAAAGTCTCTGCCTCTCATGAAGCAAGGAAAGCAATGGAACAAATCAGGCAAGCCGTACAGATAGTTGCAGAGATGACGACTTGGGTGGTGCTGTCAAGTGTTGCCGATTTGTTGAGTGGTCACCATCTGCTAGTTCAACGTGAAGCATTCATTCCAGCATTACTCCGTATTATGGTAGCTTAGTCATCGACGTTGAAACTCCCCTAAGACCGCAGATGGTAAGCAGTATTTCTCTTCTTGAGGATTATCAAGAGTAGAGTTGCATGGATAAATAGAAAGAATACAAAACAGTAGATTGCTTGGTCTAAAATGGAAATTTCTGGATTTCTTCATGTGCCCTTTGACGATATCGGGCTTGGGGCGGCCCCCAAACCTACACAGAAGTTACATTCAGCACTACTACTCCATAGTTTACTCCATAATACTCCATACAGGCAGCCCCGCGACGACTATGACTGCTATTCGTCTCTGACGTAGACCCAACCTGCCTGGCCACTCCTCCAACACCCACCTAGAATTCGACATGTAGCTTCCATTCCAACTCCCCACTTCACCACCTTCACCTACACACGACCATTCTAATCGCAGCATCCCATAGAACCAATACCAACGAAAACAATGGCTGACAATACAGTGGAAGAGCAAGACCGCAAAATTGCACTCCTGCAAGAGTCGACTGGATTATCGACCAGCACAGTATGTTTCCCTCCTTCTTCCCCCAACCAACGCCTTTTGCTGAGTGACAACCCAAACAGGCCAGAGAGTATCTGGAAGCACATGGATGGGATACTTCTGCTGCTGCAAGTGCGGCCTTCGAGGACCAAGATGACGAGGACAAAGCTACGACTACCGCTCCCCCACCTGAAGAACAATACACAGGGCCACGAACCCTAGATGGCCGACCGGCACCCCAGTATGCCGCCTCATCATCACGATCTGCAGCGGCCGGAAAGAAACCTGCACAGAAGAAGCGGGGTATAACTACTCTCGGATCCCTTTCGTCTCATGAACGCGACCACGATAGCGACGAGGAAGAGGAAGATGACCATGGAAGAGGAGACCTGTTTGCTGGCGGCGAGAAGTCAGGACTCGCAGTTCAAGACCCAAACACGGCGGGAAGAGAACGCCCCCGAAACATCATCAACGACATCATCAGTAAAGCTAAGGCGTATGTTGTTTGGCCACGGTGGCTTGGCATTGGTGTTACATAGTTTTTGCTAACGCGCATCCACAGAAATATGCAAACCCGGGCTGAGGGCTCGCAGGCTCCCTCTTCAAGCTTCCGTGGCAGCGGCCAAACAGTCGGCGGAGATGGCACTGAAAGCCGTGTGATTCCGGGCGCCGAGGACCCAAATGAGCGTGGCGAAGCATCCGGACGGGATCTCCAGACTCGCACAATCCACATCTGGCAGGATGGGTTCAGCGTTGACGACGGCGAACTAAGACGATACGATGACGAGGCCAACCAAGAAGACCTTCGTATGATTCGATCCGGTCGCGCACCGATGCACTTGCTCAATGTCCGCTACGACCAACCTGTCGACGTCCGCATTGTTCAGCATCCCAACCAAGAATGGCACCCCCTTCCCAAGATCTACCGTCCTTTCGTCGGCGAGGGTCGACGACTTGGAAGCCCGGTACCAGGTGATGGGAACATTGCACCGCCACCGCCCGCTGCTGCATCTTCTAGCACCCAAGCGACCACTGCCTCTACAACTGGCGCTGACGACTCACAGCCCACCATTACTGTTAGAATCCAACTTCCTAATGGCACCCGTTTGCCAGCACGGTTCAACACAACACAAACAATCGGCGATGTGTACGATTTTGTCTCGCGCGCAGACCCATCTACCCAAACCCGAGGCTTCGTTGTCGCCACAACGTTCCCCAACAAGGACCATACTGACCGATCGTCGATCCTCGGTGATATGGCCGAGTTCAAACGTGGTGGCACAGCGGTTGTGAAGTGGACTTGATTCCGGTTAAAGATGCCAATACAAACGTTTCTGGTCCAAGATGGAGGAGGAAGAGAGTAATAGTCGCCTGGAACGGACCGTTATGAACTATGACAAAAGCTAGATCGTATTTCAGGACATGATTGCCTTGCTCTTATGTTTTCAATAGGCCAGGCGTATTTAATTGACGAGGTCCAGGAGCACTTTTCGGGTTAAAATAGCGAGGCCTACTAGACAAAGAAATCACGAACACATGACAAAACTCTTCATATCGTAAAGTTCTTATCGTGCCATTGAGAATGTAGAAGATAGGGGTACAGAAGAGCATGCCAGTAATCCCGCACAAATCAAGATGTCGCAACAAAAAGGGCTTGGACATGTATGAAGAAAAGAAAATCACCCCAAAACCCACCATTAAAACGCATAAACCTATTCCTCGCTATCAGGAGCCTCAGTACGTCCAGAAGCGCTGGACTTGGTACTGCTAACAGGACCGTCTAAAAATTTGAAATGGTCAATGGCAATCTTGCAATTTAACAAAGCGGAATTGAACCTCGCCTCGCCGGGCGGCAGAATAGCCATGAGATATGTGTTTGTCGTAAACTTTAAAATGAAGAGGCTGAAGTGCGGACCCGCCTTGTGTTCCATGCAGACGAACTGCTCCGCGTTGCGCGGCGAGCCGGTGAAGCGGGATATGCTCTGTTTGAACTGCTTCATGATGTTGGACATGCGCTCGAGGCGGTCTTCGGTCGGGTTATCTGCGCCAGCGGGCGAAGTCCACGATGAGACGGCGAGGAACGAGGTTCGTTCAAAGAGGAGGAGTTCGTCGGCTTCGATGGCTAGGCCAAGGTGGGCGAGGTTCTGTTCGATTGCGGAGAGGTTGGGAACTAGGTCGTGGATTATGCTGGCCCAGGCTTTGTACAGGGATTGGTCCCATATGGATGTCGCGAAGGGGACTATGTCTGTGTCTAGGAGGGGGTGGCGCGGCGTCGAGCGGGCGAGGTCTGTACTGGAGGCGTTGGAGCCGTCGTCGTCGTTGGATAGGTCTCCGTAGCTGGATTGGCCGTGCATTGAGGAGCCAGCTGTTGCTGCAGTCGAGGCGGCGACCATGGTTTGGATGCACTCCTTTGTACGCTGGCGGACGATGCGCACACGCTCGTTGTAGACGCCCTCGCGAGCTGTCGGCACGACGAGGTCCATTTTGTGAATGAGGACGTATATACGGGCGGAAGGCGAGTATTGAAGCAAGGCGGTGAGCACGGCGACGTAAGTGGAGAGGTCTCGGTCTACGTCGCGGCTTTCGATGTCGAAGACGTAGATCAGGACTCCGACGTTGGTGAAGACGTGTACGCGCTGTTGGAGGAGGTAGTTTTCCATGAAAGCTTCTTGGCCGCCGCAGTCCCAGAGGTTGAGCGTCAGGTTTCCGAGGAATTTTACGTGCGAGAGATCAATGTCGATTGTTGCGCCTCTGTACGAGAGAAATGGTTAGGATTACAGCCAGACGGATCAATGGGAGGGGTGGAATTGAGGGATGGGGCTAACAATCTTCGGGTGTCGCGAGCAATGTAGTTGCTGAAGATGATGCTCCTCATACTCGACTTCCCGGATCCCGACTTTCCCATGAGGAGAACCTTCTTCTTCTTAGGTTTCTTGAGTTCTTTGTCTGTGCGTTCTTTGAATGGGTCGAGATACTGGTCGGGCTGGTAGCCGGCGGCTGCCGTAGCCCCGCCGGAGGATGGCATCTTGTCTGGAGTGCTGGGTTTGTGGTGGGAAGTACGTGGGAGCGAATAGCTAGTTGCAATTTATTGGAGATTTGTATCTCGGATTGTATTCAGGCGGTGGTTGCGAGAATGTTGGTTGAGGAGGGTGAAATTGCCGAGGGCGCCGGAGAGAAACAATGGATCATGAGCGTTTATCCTGTGGCGGATGGCTGTGGAGGATGGTTTGTGCTTGCTTGTGAGGGGTTGGCGACTTTAGCTTGGACTGGACAGACTGATGAAGGCGTAGCCTTGCTCCCGGGACTAATCCTGCCCTAAACCATAGCTGGTTTAGCGGCCGACCTCCCCCCCCTTTACAGTGGCATTACAGTGGGGGGGGCGCCGTTTGCTGTTGAAAGGTGGTGGGGCACAGGTCATCTCCCAAGACAGCAAGACGTTTCAGACAGAATCATGGCCTCTTCTTGCGAGCTCTTGTTTTACAATTTACATGGCACGCTCGTTATTATTACAGGCTCCTCACAATGCACTAGTAACCAAGCAAGAAAACAAAATGTTACAAATGTATTGGGACCGGCGTCTCTCTAAGTTAAAAAGGAATCGAGATAAAGAAAATCCCAATCAGGTTTTGGTATGACCCTTGTCAGGGCAAAAAGCACTGCTGATACGCCAAAAGAGAAGGTTTCCTTCCAGAGTGTTGCTTTTACCTTAAATTGTGATTCTCCCACTTATCTGTTATCTGTCGAAAATTATCATGTTTAAAATGCCAGCCACCAAAGCTCTAACAGTTGAACTCCAGCAAGCACCATCCTCGAAAGAGTTGTAGAGTATTCGGACCCGGAATTAAATCCTTCGGGCCAGTCATTACCCTTGGTGAATGAGGGGTTGTACTTGTCACCGCCTGGCATCGGGTTTCGGGTATCGTCGTTTCCATCATGGTCGCTATGTCCCGAGCCGGTATGGTCGTGATGCTCTTCTTCTTCTTCGTCGTCGTCGCCACCAGACATCGTAGGGTTGGATTCAGGTTCTGGATGAGTTTCTTTGCTGCCACCATCTGAAGCACCGGGCCCGGATTCACAGTTTCCTTTTGGTGGTACGGCATCGGCGTTGTTGACAGTTACGTCTGGGCCAGGGTTAGGGTACATGAGATCCTGAGATTCAGGCCCAGTGCACCCATTGCCAATATTTGCTTCAAAGATAAGGGGCCGATTTCCAAATGAGACCTTTTCTTTGCCCTTCCCGCCTTTGATGGTTACTACGGCACAGTTGTGGTAGAATTCTGGCCGGCCTGCTAGGCGGTTAATCCACGACCAACTAAGAATAGCTTCTTTTGTTGAAGGGACGTCCGAAGGAATACGGAAGGACAATTGGCTATCTCCAGCATTGGCAGGGCAATTCCCAATAATGCTGTGGATTACGCGAAATGTCTTTCCACCGTCGACGGAGAGCGAAATCTGACAAGAGCCGCCTCCGTGGATAGCACCACCTGTAATCGTGACAGACTGCGTCGAACCAGCTGAGAAGGTTGTAACTGGGGCGGCTTCCGGGCTTCCAAGAAGTTTGAGGAAGCCCTTACACGGGTAGTCGGACCCGTCGGATGATAGCGGGCTCGTCATACTATAGTCGATGTTGCTTCCCGAGTTCTGGTTATATTTGGAGCGAAGTGGTGCTGGGTTGCTCATTTCCATGTGAGCTTGGCAGATGGCCAGCCACATGGCCATGAACCAGATGAACTTCAAGGAAGTCATGGTTGCTCTTTCTGGATGGATCGGATAGGCTTAGAGCTGCGTGAATGGTACGGGTGCTATGCAAATGGGATTTGATATAGTGTCGAGCGTCACTATATCTTTGAGAAGATGGAAAGCTACGGAGTAGTAGTCGTTCGTTTTGACAAAGAGATCTTCTTGGACGGTTCGGATAGTGTGAGAGCAGGTCGAGGGGTTGCTTGGGAATTACTGAAGGAACGGTGGCGAGATCAGTCCAAGACAAACATGGGTTGGGCTTCAACATGGCGAGCTTTTTATATGCGAAAGTCCTCCCGATCTTTCGTTCTCGTCTCCATTCACAGATCCTTTGTTGTTGGTCTTGTTCAAAATTCACTAGCCTACTGGCATCTTAGCTGGTGGTAGCAAAGGGGTTATTGTTGCCCTGATCTACTGACAATGCCTATTGTGACTGGGAACAAAGGAAGGTGGTGAGCAAGACCTTGGGGGTTTCGGGTCAATGAAGGTGTTCGGAAGCAGCATCAAATATCGAAGACTTTCAAGCCAGTACATGACGAGTTTTGTTCTCCCAATCAATACCGGCTGGCACGTACTAAGAGACATCTCCTTGTCACGACTGGTCTTACTATAATTTCTGAAATCTGTATCCATTCTCCTCGGTGAACACCTGACTTCACCGTGGGGGATAATATATCTGTAGTAATAGTCATCGCGATACCCCATTTATAACTACGTTATAGGAATATGTTATGTTGCCAAGAAGGAGCTGCTTTTAAAAGCTGGGGGCTCGTAAAGGACGTCAACATCTAATGCCCAGAATTCGTCATGAAACAGATAGATATGAATCACATTGTCTCAGTAGCGACTTTAAGGCTTTCTAGACTCTCTTGGCTGGTTTGCCTGAGCTCGAAGAATGTTACCGATCCGGGTCTTTGGCCATAAGCTGTAGTGTCCTAGATGACTCATCTTAAACCGAGTATGGCCGAGCCCGGGACCTGGTTCCTGGTTCTCTGGTCTGGAGTCTCTCAATCACTGATCACTGGAAGAAGAATACAATATGTAGGGCCCCGCCCCTTCTTTTCCGGAACCACTTCCGACTAGTCTCGGCGCGGCTAGTGATCTTGACTTTGTAGTTTATCTCGACCATCCGGCTTCCGCCTTTTCGGTCTGTAGCAACAACAGTTTTAAAAACTGATTAACTCTGCTTCAATATGCACGAGAAACCCCTCAATCGACAGAAAAATTGGCGATTTTCGGCCTCGTGCATAATGGCTTTCTGCAGACAGGGGTCGGGGGACTGGGGCTAGTAGTGGACAGTCGCCAACGCCGAAACCAATGACGAGATTGTGCTTGGTCGCATAACCCCATTCGGTCTCTGTAGCCTGTGCATGTGCCGAATTTGGAAGACATTGGTTTGTATTTAAGAATAAGTAATGTTGGTCCATGCATTGGAGTGTGTTGTTTGTGCGTGTGTGTGTGTGTGTGTGTGTGTGTTGCACTGGCCGTCCCCTTGCCACTCCGAGTGTTGGGGTGCCATTGTGCAGGCGAGACGCCCTTTCCCTTGGTGGTCTCACGCGTTTACGTGTTAAAAATTGCCAGACGAGCGATTTGGAGAAAGGTTATTCAGTAAGTAACATGCCCTACTATCCCAGCTATTATAGCTTGCCCCTCCTTGTAAGCAGCACCTAAAAGCGTTCAAGTGCAAGTGTAGTAGTGGTAAAGAATGCCCCGTGCAGGATTGGCAACCATGTCGTTTGCTAAGAATTGTTGGACGCCTGTCAACGTCATACCGAGACATGGGCTATTAATTTCTGTTTGTGGGCTCGCTTCGATCTGACAGGTAGGGTGGGGGATGTAGCCAACTACGGCTAACACTGCTGGCAGGTGAGTGGTCGATGGACAGACAGACAAGGATGTGTTTGTTGAGATTGTTACAAGCATTCGCACCGCATCGTCAGTCACCTTCGCCTCCCCCGCTCCCATCATTGATGGCCAGCCATGTACTCTTTGTGCCTTGTACCCCCCATATTATGATGGGTTTAATTCATTCGTATCTGAGAATTTGGCGCCAGTAATGGAGTCGTTGGAAGGATTGAATATTCGCTTACAAGAGCTACTGGTATGCTGGGGCGGGATTCCGGCATCTCGAATGTAAGTAATGCACCGCCATCGAGTCTATTCCAGTCGCCAAATCGTCACCAGCCAGCAGCTAGAAGTCGGCTGTCCCCCCCCTCGAAGTATCTATTTACAGAGTACACGGCTCGCAACTTCTGACGTGTCAAAAAAGGACACATCGAAAAGGTGATGCGAAGCAACGCATATGACCAGGAGGAGCCTAGGTGTGGCAATCGCAGGGTTAAAGAACGAAAGCGAAAGGGAATGGAGAGGCAAGACGAAGGGTGCACGAAGCTGCATGTCTTCATGCTCCTGTTTCCAATTGCCTCATGCATGCATTCTTACGTTCACTCGTTTCGGTATGCATCCTGATGCTGAGTGGCGGATGGAGACACACAGGGGCCACCTCATGTAGCCCCAATGGGAGGCGGTCTTTTGGAGATTTCAACAGTGCATTTGCACGTATTACTAACCGACAGTGCACCTTAGTACCTGTACTTGGACCGCCAGCACACCCACGCGACTCTTTTTTTTGCAGCATTGCATAAAGTGTCTAGTGGCGCCCACACTCGCCAAGACAACACCGCCGACACGCCGAAAATACAAGGGGGTTGGTCGCGATCCAGCTGACATTGAGAGTATTAGAGTGTATCTTTTCTTCTGGAACCCGAGGAGTAGTTTTCCGTGCCAAGTGATTCCATTCTCTGTCACTAGCCAACAGTTGGCCAGGGGTGCTTGTTAGGGCAAGCGCAAAGTGGCAGCACAAGACATGGAGCGGCCGTGTTTGTGCGTTACATTGGAATGAGAGGAGGAGGAAGGGGAAGGAGGGGGGGGGGGGGGGGGTTAATGCTCCAGTGACCATTGGATGGGATCGGATCCTGCAGTTCTTGGAGGCCACAGACCAACCATGGGGCGGTAATGTGGCAGGTACGATGCTGTGTTTGTTGAACATGGCAAATTCCTAATTCCCAATTTTCCCCGTTACTCGCTACTTCCTTTCTCGTCCACTCTGCCTCGTGGTTACCTTATCTCGTCATGTTGCTTCTCGAAGTCTCGCATACATTCTTTTCTTTTCCCCCCTTTCATAATTTGGCTCCTCTATCATTTCGAAAAGGAAGAGGGGAAGTGATGGGAAGACAAGAAAAATGAACCTCGAGCGATAGAGTCTTGCAACATGCATCATACGGCGCACCCGCACCGCACACTTCTTTTGTCCCCCACGACTGCCCTCTTGCCCTCTTGCCCACCTACCCCAGACCCAACAGGACTTCTAATGATATAAAGATCTTCACTCATGCAATAGTTTCCCACTCCTATCCCACGCAGGTCTGTCTCACCTACTTACCAAGTTAGCTTGTTGGACTGGGTCCTTTGTCACTTTACAGAAAAAGCAAAGTTCGTATTGTCCGGCCTGCTCTTGCGACTTGTCTAAGACTGAGCACGAGCTCAACAGCTGTCGAGTCGATCTAGCCTTGCCCCTCCAGTTTGGTCTAATAAGACAGCAACAGCACGACGACCGGCTCCTTTGTTTTACAAGTCCGTTCCTGCAGTTCGAGTTAACGCCGAGATTTGTCAAGAAGTATCGTGACCACAAGTTTTTGGAATAGAAAGAGTGATTAGCCATACAGGGCAATTGCAGCACACGGCACCTGTTTTTCGATTACTCTTCTATCCCAGCAATCCAGGTACGTCCGATTGTAAGATGGTTTTCTTCTTGTCTGATTTGCTCCTCACTCTCTGCCAATGGGCACAAGGCGAAAGAGGCCTTTGATTATCATCGCTCTTCAAGCCCAAGTCGCACAAGCTACCATACCAAACCCCAACGGCTTACCCTCCTGGACATCATAACTGGTCCTGTGGATGAATTGCTATCCCCTTGTATCATTTGAATACATTTTTCTGCTTCCTCTCATTTGTCTCCCCTATCCCATCTCATTGGCGTCTGTGCTGGTCACGATCAAGCAACGAAAATCTCCCCGTCCCGCACCTGCCAATCCTTCATAAAGAAGGGCCGTTTCTAACATGTGCCGAAGAATCACTTCCTGTCTTTTTCTTCTTTCGTACCTTGCCACCTCTCTGGGACGCCCGACTGTCATATCTGGGCCTACAGGCGTTTCAGCGAATCGAAACAACACAGCATTTTCTCTGCCTGCCTGCTCGAGTCTGTCCAATCGGGCGAGCTTTGGCCTTCCGAAAAGTATGGAAACGGAATCCACCTTGCCTGCTCGGGAAAATGATGCTGCAGAAGGATCTGAACGTCGCAAGGACACCTCCCCCGTCAAAGATGCGACCAATGATGAGGACGTGAAGACTCGTGCAGGTTCCCGAACCCAAGCATCTTCTTACGAAAACGCAAGCCCCGTTCATCATAGCCCACGCAAGCCGCCTATCCTGTTGATACACGGTTTATGGATGACACCATTGAGCTGGGAGCACTGGATCAAGTACTATGAAAACCAGAACTTTGCCGTGTTTGCCCCGGGCTGGCCAGGCATTGGCGACCGGAGTGTGGAGGACATTCGCAAGAACCCATCGAGTCTGGATGATCGAAGCGTGATAGAAATTATCGACTTTTATCAAAACTTCATCCACAACATGCCCGAGAAACCCATTTTAATCGGGCATAGCTTTGGCGGCCTCTTCGTTCAAATGCTCCTGAGCCGAGGTTATGGCATCGCTGGCGTCGCCATTGCCCCAGCTCCACCCACAGGCGTTTTCTCTCTTAGCATCAGCTCTCTCCGTGCGACATTCCCAATCCTCAGAAGGCCCAAGAGCTTCCGATGCACCGTCCCCATCACGGCCGACCAATTCCGGTATACCTTTGGAAATCACCTCTCTCGTGACGAAAGCGACGAGCTGTGGAGACGTTACAGCATTCCGGCTATTTCGCGCGTGATTTGGGACGGCGCGGCCGGACTTTTGGGAGGCATGTTTGGAACAACAAGAGTACGATTTGACTACATGGAAAGACCCCCACTGCTACTCATTGCTGGCACGAATGACAACGCCGTGCCCCGAAGTACTGTCGAGAAGACGTTTAGGGCTTACAAGAGCAAGAAAGATCTGGAGTTCATCACATTTGAGGGGCGGACGCACGGCATTGTGCTACAACCCGGTTGGGAGGAGGTTGCCGGAACAGCATCCAGCTTTTGTTTATCCAAGCTCCGTTTGTGACGAGCTTTGCGAAGAGGATGATGCGCGAGGCATATGGTGAAGCGAGACGACGGGCAATTTGGACGAGTGAACATGATACCCTAGAATCGTATGTGCCATTCACTTTGGTGCCTCGATTCTTTCTTGTGGGCCCATTACTGGGACGAAAGTGGCTTATGATTAAAAAAAGTATCGCTTTGATTATACTATTTGCTAGTGAATGAGTGTAGCAACTGGTGTTGCATGCAATTCTCTTTCTTCATTTTCGTGATGCCATTTCAGGCTTCCCATGCTTATATATTTAGCATTGATGTGCATAGTCAAAGGCGCGGCGGGCAGTGGTCAGTGGGCATTGGTACCTCCCAGGCAAAGAATCTAACGGTAATCGGGGTGACTTGTGGGAAGCTCGATACTTTGGGCCTTGTCGTCGGCGTAGAGGATCTCGACCTTATCTTTGGTCGTGTAGACGCGGCCTTGGGGGAAGGGATGCAGAACAATGTAGGCTGGCACGATCTGTCGACAGGCGCAGTCTTTGCCGGCTGGATCAACACGACATTTGAGAAAAAGTTCGGATTGACCGGTCGATACAAGACTGCATAGTCGTGTTAGTCTAGGCACAAGAATCCCGTGAGGAGAAATACGGGTTTAAAAAAACAGAACACAAGCGTACTCGATTCCCTTTTCTCGGTAGATGCGAAGGGCCCAGTCCACATCGTCACCACGGTGGATAGAGAAGCGGAAAGGGTACTGGCCCACGAGGCCGCAATGGTATATGGGAGTCGGGAGGGGCTCCGAGAGCTCGGCGCTGTTGTAGCTCTTGATGCCGCAGTTGACGCCCTGCTTGAAGTCGTCAGCGGTAAGCACAAAGCGGACCTCACGGAGTTTGCGCCTCGAGTCCGTGTACACGTAGGCATCGGTGACGGTGACGGGCTCGATGCGCTGTTCCGGGTACGTCATTTGGAAGTCTCGAAGGTCTTCGCAGGGCATGGCGCCTTTAACGCCGCAGGGGCGGGGTTTGATGTTTTCTGTCGGGTAGCGGTCCGAGAAGATTTCCATGTCCATGGTGGTTCTGCCGGGGGGGAGGGTGAGGTTGTCTATTTTGTTGGGGGCGGGGGTTGAGGGGGAGAGGAGGGCTGCTAGGAGGAGGAGGAGATGGAGATGCATTTTTGTCGCGCTTTGAGATTGAACTTGGTTTGAGGATTGTTATCTCTGGGTGATTATTTGGGGATGGCATTTACGGTTTATTATTTGGATGGTTTTTCTCGGGGTATTTTTGTTTATTTTTAGGTGGCTTTTTCGAGGCGTTGTGTGCATAAGATGCATGACCCGAGTCCATGATGGTGGCTTTGTATGGTATACAGAGGGTGTCAGTAGCGTTGCTGTACGGAGTATAGTGTCGAGAAATGGAATATATCAAATTCAAAAGACGCAAAAAACAATACGATGAAATTTAGAACTATTATCGAACGGGTTCTTTTGTTCTTATTTGCCATTCGGAGAAGATCATGTTGAAGCTTGAAAGGCATGATTAACGGAAGAACTGGGCCGCCGAAAATGAGGGAACCGAATCGGCTTGGGGGCGGGAAACCTTAGACCTTAAAACCCGCCTTAAAACCCGCTAGATTTCGGGTTTCTGTACGGGCCACATGGGCTTCTGTGTCTAACATTGGCATTCCTACCAAAGGCCCCCCTACCGAACGGGTCGATACACTCCAGGAATCGCTGCAATAAAAGTCTAGAGGCTCATAGATGAATAGAAGGAAAGGTCAAGTGGCGAGAGGTGTCACGCAAAAAGGCAAAAAGTGGTGTATTGGAAAAAAAGATTGCAAAAAGAGTGTTCTTAGAAGAGGATTCTCCTCTCTTCATCCTTGGGAGGGCATGCCCTCTATATGCAAGTACTTATAGAGGCGCGGGATTCTGCTTGCGTGCTCAGTAGGAAGGTTGGAAGGTGGCCGCAAAGGGGGACGGGCCTGAAAGTATGTATGCCCACTTAAAAGCCGATTGATTGGTAATGGCACTTAGGCCAGCCAGACAGGGAATGTGAAACGCCCAATTCCATAGAGGGATAAAGGGACAAGCTCTTCGCCAAAACATCAAACCATCAATTTTCTTCCCCATCCCCAAACTTTACGTCAACCAAATATTCACCTTTGATTCACCTTTAAAAACCATGGCTGAAATTCCACAGACGATGAAAGCGTGGAACATTGCCCGCATGGGTGGTCCCGAAAGAGCTCTCAAACTCTGCTCTGATGTCCCTGTACCCCCTGTAACAGGCGCAAATGTCCTCGTTCGCATAGCCTATGCCGCCCTCAACCCCGCCGATCTAGCATTAATGCAAGCAGCCCCCACTTGGATCCCATTTTACCGCAGCAGGCCGATTCCCGGTCTAGACTTTTCCGGCACTATCGTCGAACTCGGGCCCGGCGCAAAGGAAGCGAATCCCTCCCTCAGCCTCGGCGCCCAGGTTTGTGGCGCCATCGTGGCTAGCCTTTTTGCACACGGTGCTGGGTCTCTTGCTGAGTACGTGAGTGTGCCGGCGGATTCGATCGCCGTGAAGCCTGAGAAGCTTAGTTTGCGGGATTCGGCGGCTTTGGGCATCGCGGCGCAGACTGCGGCGCATATGTTGCGGGCTGCTGGGGCGAAGAGTGGTGATCGGATTCTTGTGAATGGCGTGAGTGGTGGTGTTGGGTCGTTTTTGTGCCAGGCTGCGCATGCCAAGGGCATGACTGTTGTTGGAGTGTGTTCTGGGCGAAACGAGGCTCTTGCTCGACGACTGGGTGCAAGTGAGGTACGGCCTCTCTCCTCCCACCAATTCCTTCTTTCAAAGTCATCAGATGCTCATGTTCATAGGTGGTCGACTACACAAAGCACGAAGATCTAGAGTCCCATCTCGCAACAACATTCGGCGACAAAGAATCGCAATTCCAGTCCATCTATGATTGTATTGGTCGCGGCTCGCTATTCGCTCACTCGGCAAAGTATCTATCACCCACAGGGCGATTCATCAGCATTGTCGGCGGCCCAGCGCCCGGCATGGTCCCTTGGGTACGCGCCAAATTACCTGCCTTCCTCGGCGGAGTCGCACGACCCTTCCATCTTCTGCTCTTGCTCCCGAATGGCGACATCCTGAGCGAAGTCGTTGGCTGGGCCAACGATGGAACTCTCAAGGAAGTACTTGTCCATGGAGAGTATGCTATGGAGGACGCAGTCAAAGTATGAGCATCTCTTTCCCTCCCTTCGTTATAGTTTGGGTTCGGTTTCTAACCTTTCGTTTGACAGGCGTACGAACAGCTCAAAACGAAACATTCCAAGGGCAAGGTTTTCGTCAAGGTTGACCCTGATGCGGAATAACCCGATCGGGATGGTGAGCTTACTCTCCTTTTCCCATGGAGAAGGAATAGGCTGAGGAGCAAGAGTGTGGGAAGCTTCAAATGTTGAAATACCCACGATAATAATACTCTTGTATTTGTTTGATGTTGCTAGGCTATTCCTCTGCCTCTTCTGCAATTTTCGGTCTTTTTTTTTTCTTTTTTTTTTGGGAGGGGGGGGGGGAGTGACATGGAAAACTTGTGTCAGGGAATTCTCGTTGTGGCCTTTTTTGAGTACAAACGGCAAGTGCGAGCATCAGTTCTTTTCTCGTTCCCCTTTCTTCTTCTTTTTTGAATCCCGTTCTTTTTTTCTTCTTCGCCTTCCCCAGGCCTCCTCCCCCCTCCCAATACAACTGCAAGCCAGGCTGGCAAAAGTGACCCCGCGTCTATCCGCAGTTCAAGGGTCGTTTCTTAGCTTCTCGACGCCATACAACAACTTGTATATAATCCGCTCGAAACCACTTTGGAATCACATGGAATTTCCTACTCGCGACCACAGTTATCACCGGTCTCCTACAATGACGCCCGAAGTTGAACGTCTCGACTGGGGTGGACCGCGAACTGCCCGTCTCGCCACCCTATCAGCCCTCGCGCCCGCTTTACTATTGTGCACTATCCATGCTACATTATCACACCAACTTGTGCCTGGCATCGGCCTCATTCCTCTCGCGGCGTCAGCCTGTCTAGCCACCTTCCTCCTTCGCACCAGCGGCCGCGCCACATCGGACGAGGAAAACCCTGACGAGATGGAGCCAACGGAAACAGACGAGTCTTTCCACCCCGCCATAATTTTCGCTGCCGATGTTGTTATTGCGGCAGCATATATCGGGGCTCTCGTAGCTACATGGCAGGCCAATGCCGAACCAGTTGACGTCTCCAATCACTTGAGTATGCTCGCGGCATATGCGACCATTCCCTTGCTGACCAATTTGTATGTTGCTTTGATAGATAGCTCTGCTGATCTTCAAGTTTTATGCTGATGGCGCGGATAAAGAATGTTACATATCTCATGTGCTCTCCGAGGTGTTTATCTCGGCTTTGCCCTCAACCATGTTGCGCAATGGACAGCATGGAAGGTTGTCCCCGCCGAATGCCCCAAGTGCCACTCGAATCTTCGGCCAGATCGACCCTCTCTTCCTTGGTTCGACCGCACTTTTCGAGACCAGCTCAGTCAATCTGATGCCCGACTTGGCGGTGCTGGAAGAATGGGAAGATCCCACAGCGGTGAAGCGGAAACAGAGCCGCTCATCCAAGCCGCGTTGATGACCGAAGGGGTGCCTATCCCGTCGGACTCGCACGCAAACACCCCGAAGAACAAAACGTACTTGGCAAATGGGGTGGAAGAGGAAAGACTTTGGTCTTCGATTCCAGGTCGACGGTCGTCTCACGAAAGTCGGCCAACCCCGAGTGGACGTGGATAAGCTGGGGATAAGGGCAGGTCCGGCACGTTGTCAGGAATACACTTGTTTCTAGTAATATTAGATGGACAAGACAAGCACCATCCATGAAAGTAACTGCATTGAAGTCATCATCTCAATTACCCCCCCAGGGTTACAAAAAAAGGATGAGGTGCGACTTTAAGCCCGAGCCCTGGTGTATACGGAGGCCGATTGTTTTTTTTTTTTTTTTTCTTCAAAAAAGTATGAAAGTGCTCTTGAAGAGAGGCGTTCGAATGCAGCATCGTTAATAAACGTCACCCAACATCCTTCCAAATTAAGACTTTTTTCTGAGAGACACACAAGTACCTTGACAATGTACCCTACATCAACACGGAAGGAACCGTCCTTTCTCTGATTCCATCTCCTTCCTTCCTCTTCATGTTTTTACAGACGTCTCGGATCTTAGGTAATAAAAAGGCAAGGCTGTAAAAACCTTCCTGGGATAATTACTGTGACTTTTCCCACCGTCTCTTTCAATTCTCAAACAGTCTATGCCAAATGCGTCAACAGCGAATCAGGACTTGCATGTCCCCATCCTAGAGTGAAGCAGACCTTGCATCCTTCTCAATATATTCTATAATCTTCCTCTCACATCTTCGCCCACCATGTCAGTAGCCGCCATGGTCAGCCTCTATGGCGAGATGCACAACGTCAAACAGCAACACTGGTCTCTCAACTTCCATGTCAAATTGTTAGCAAAACAAAAACCAAAAGCGTTGGAGCTATACACAGATATGCCTGATCTAACGCAAAGCCTAACGGATCGCCTGGTTCGGCTCGACAACTGGTTCCGATCACCCATCATCATCCCGCACGACCTCCTCATTGACCATGGCTGGGCTTTTACAGCAGCTGTTCGCAGCCTGATAGACACCGTCGATGAAGTAAATCAACTCTGTTGGTCAGAAAAGCACGAAGACTCCGACAAATGTGATGGTATCCCCTCGGCAATCAAAGATGCGTACCAGGCAGCGATCGCTGCGGCGGATGCCCTTCTCGCCCAATGCGGGCCCGGGTGTGCTTTGCCATCAATCGCTACCCGTACCATCAATTGCACAAACTAACATGTTGGTTTTCAGGACCACTCCGGCTCGGCAGGCCTTCCATCTGCGACTAGTCGCCGTGCGAACTATTTTGGAAGACTTGCCCGAAAAGATACAAGCCCTCATTACTCCAGTAAATGTAGTCAAGGGCGTACTTCCGTCCACTGAACCGGTTTCCCAATCTTCGTCCAAGAAAGAAAAGGGAAAGGAAATAAAAAAGGAGAAACCGAAAGCGAAAGCAAAAGCGAAAACAAAAGCAAAGGGAAAACCCAAATCCGAAGCCGAGGAAGAGGGCAAGATATACCAACACCTCTTTGAAGTAATGACTTACAAGGCTCTGATAGGTGGTTCGTAGTGTCGAACAGAGACCCTGGAGGCTATGGGTCTCATCGGTTGCCATTCGCCTTCAACCGACAAACAGCATGAGTTTGTCGAGGATATGAGAAGAACAGTATGGCTTTTATTCAAGATATTAGCAACCATGATGATGATGGAAGATGAAAGTTCCCGTATCTTGTTCAACGGTCATTCAAGGAGCTTGATTGACCTGCTCAAGATCTTCGAAGAACGTGTGCAGGAAGTCTACCAATACCCAAGCGACCAAACATCTACAGATACCAGTGCCAACAAACCACCCGCACTTTCAAGCGACGTCATCAAGGTAACCGAGAACTTGCTTGATGATGTCCGGGTATGGAACCTCAAGCATCAAGATCACTGGCCCATCCCCGTCGCCGAATGTTTCTAGTGAGTCCCCATGGGTCGAGAAACTTGTTTGGCCAGAGACCATGTTGCATCAGTTCCAATTCCAAAATAATGGCTGGGCTAATGTTATCTTTAAAGCCTCCTGGAACGAATCAGACTGATCGCCTCACAAGACTACGAACCCACCAAATTCGACTTCCTCCGATCTCACACCATCGCATACGGAACCTTCGAACCAATGCTTTTAAACCACAGAGACGAATCTTGGCCCCTGAAATTTTTCTTTATAGACATGAGCCTTGAAATGATAGGAATAAAAGACGGGAAAAAAATTGCCAAAGCCGTTGGCTGCACTGCTGTCGTCTTCTTCGTCGTTGATCTGCGCGATTGTCTCTGGATGCAGAGCTGGCGCAAGCCAAATGACGAACAGGTCACCAAAGACGGTACATTCTTGAAACAGAACACACTTTGTCTCTTCAAAAATCTCATCAACGATTCAAATTTCCCACACTCTGCTGCTATCTTCTTGCTGTTCGACAACCTGGAACTGTTCCGTGGGCAACTAGAGGTTCGCTCGATGAAGACCTATTGCCCCGAATTCAAGGGTGACGACGGAGACACTTTCGCATGTGCAATGCATGTGGTGGATATGTTTCTGAACGTCAACCGCTGCGGCCGCACAATTCACACGCATATTCTCACGCGCCCCGTCAGTCGCGAGACGAAACGGAGAATAATAGACCAATTGCTGAGGGTCAAGAGGTTACGCAGGGACTACGTCAAACTGGGCTCTTTGAGTGTGCCGATTCTGGGCTCTTCGCCAAACATGAAGAGCGTGCACAAACTGCAGTGGCTCGCTGCTGCAAGAGCCAAGGACAGTGAGCTGTCGGACATATCCGAAGAAGAGGAGGCCAGGGACACGAACCCGACGGAGCCATCAAACGTAACTCTGACAGAAGAAGAAAGTATTGCTCGCCCAGAACCAAAGCAAGCCAATACCGAACCCACAGAGACGATAATTGATGAGCCGAAGACCGCTGAGGAATCGAAGACCGCTGAGGAATCGAAGACCGCTGAGGAATCGAAGACCGCTGAGGAATCGAAGACCGCTGAGGAATCGAAGACCGCTGAGGAATCGAAGACCGCTGAGGAACCACAGACAAGCCAGGGGCCAAATCCATCCCAGGTGTCGAATGTGGATGTGTCAAAATCAATTCCTGATGAGTGTGCCCAAGCCTTGGGAAACTTTTGATGAGCACCATCCGACCACATAGGCTTATTTAATGGTTAGAGGAGCAGCAACAAGCGATGGGTCCAGGCAAGAGGGCCAAAGTAGGCCACTAAATAGCGAGGATCCAGGCAAGAGGGTCAAAGTAGACCACTAAATAGCGATTGGTTCAATTAAACCAACCAATACAGATGAGTCGAGAGCGCTTTTCTTTCTTTCGTTCATTCTTTTTTTTCTTGCTTAATGTGAAACCTTTGTCCCGGAGGCGTTACCACGGAACGGATGGAGAAGTATACCAAGTCAATAACCAAGACGATGCTGCTACCAAATGCATTGGAGATAGAGGTGATATCTGGGATGTGAAGGTGGTGTTCGAGGGAGGGAAAAAAGGTTTCAATGTCTTGGAATTATTTACACGAAGCAAATCGAGTGATAATATGGACATCATTGACATCCTGATGAAAAGAAGACTTGTTAACGAAAAGACGAAAGAGAGGCGAGAGAGAAAAGAACTCGAGCCACGAGCGAATGGAACATTAACGGGCGCATTTTCTTTCTTTGGGTAGCAACGAAAGACCAAAACAATAATTGATTTATTCTCTGACCGGGTATAGCAGTTTATCCGTCATCAAAATCAAGGATCGGCTCCATGGAAAACAATGGTTGAAGATCGACCCGGTTCCAGGAGCCAGAAAATTACAGGAAAGAATTGGGGAATAATTTCAAGATATTGTGAACGGACTATGCAGTTTGACAAGCTGAGTTTTGCGAAAGGTTGTAGACTGGGCTTTGACGGAGTGAACTCAGTACGCTGGTGTGCCTTTCTTTGCATTACTCCGGCTCTGCTGCCAAGTCAAACTGAAGGGGAAAATAGCAAGCTGTTGGCGAGGCCACAGCCACAGCCAAGAGGCCAAGACGGGAAAACTTCACTGATACCTTCTTGGCCACCGTTTGTCTTGCTGGTTCGGCATCAAGAGTGTGAAACTCTTGGCTTTTCTGGCAATCTGCCGCAATTAAATTAGTCGCCATGAACACCTGTTCAGATGGGATTACAGTGAAGAAGGAAAGGAATTGTGGTCGATGGCGTTTTGATCTGTGAATATAGATGCATCGTATTGTACTTTCAACCAAGAAACGAAGTAGCCCTCCCGTGATAGTCTGCTAGTCCATGGGTTTATAGATAAGTGGCATGAGAAGTGTCCTGCAAAGTGGCCGCTAAAACCATGGCTCGTGATTCCATTTCTTGGATAGCATTCGCATTTTCTCTCTTCGCACAAACTACAGCTTCCCTCGATCCCATATGCTATTCCGGAGTCTTTCCCAGCTCTCGAATAGAGTATCCTCGTTGCGCGTCCATAATTGACGAGACTACGCCCGATGCTCAAATATGGCGCTCTACGCCCTGGACACATAAGCCTTTGTGCTCTGGGCTTGAAAATGGTTTGAAATACTGCGCTTTTACCGATGTTCGGTTCGGCGAGTCAGGACTCAGTTTACTCGCTACGCCGGACGTTGCGGCCCAAGCAATCAATGCGTTCCGCTCGCCGTCGGAAATGAGACTCCCTACTCTCATACCTGAATACTCAGACATTGAGGACCCGCCATATGAGATTGTCGATATTCCGAACAAGGGAAAGGGTGTTGTTGCTAGGCGGTTACTTCGCAAGAATGAGACTTTCTTGCTGGATCGCGCTACGGTTGTCGTGGACAATGAGTTTCCGCACAAGGTTCGCAAGTTGTCGGCGTATAGGCTGATGAAGGCTGCTGCAGCCCAACTCGCCGACCCTGAAGTGATTTTGGATTTGGCGCAGACTGATGTTGGTCAGGAGACTAGCCAGATGGTTGGGATTTTGCGGACGAATGCTTTTTCGATGGAGCTTGTTGGTAGATTGCACATGGTTTTGTATCCTGTTGTTTCGGTGAGTTGGACCTTGGAGTCGTTTATTTCCCTTTGGGCATGATGCGCGAGATGTTGGTTCATGTATGAATGCTTACTGAGTTCTCTGCAGAGAATCAACCATGCATGCAAACCAAAGTAAGGCACTCTTCCCTTGATGGCTTTGAATATAAATTGCTGACAGCGGTGTTCTTGCAGCACATTCATGAGATTCTCCTCTCATAATTTCATCGTTGGAATTACTCCATTTCGAGATATCCAACCAGGCGAGGAGATTACAGTCAGCTGTATGTATTGGCCCTCTCTACTCACCATATCTCAAAACTTGATTCCTTCTTCTTTCGTGTTCACACTGAAGCTCACTCCTCTACCCCTCTCAGACATTACCCAAGGGCGAAACCGAGACCAACGCCAAAGAGAACTCTCAAGATGGGGCTTCACCTGTGCATGCGAGTTGTGTTCCGCAACGCCGAGTGAAATCTCTGAATCAGACACCCGACGCAACCGCATAGACGAGCTCCGCACCGAAGTCCCCAAGACATTGCGAAGCGGAAAACAGCACGCCATGCGCGCCGTTGAACTTGCAAAAGAGTGGATAGAACTCATCGAAGCCGAGGACATGGTCCCTCTTCTCAATGAGCCGTACGAGTTGATTGCACTTACGTATTGGGCACTAGGCTCTCTTGAGATGGCTGAGGAGTGGGCGGCAAAGTCATTGGCTATTGTGTATCAGTACTGGTTCGATAATGGAGATCGGGAGTGGCAGAGGGATTTGGATCAGATATTGGAGAAGTTGGATTTGATGGCATTTGGAAAACGGAAACAATAAATCAACTTTGGTTGATTGAGTAGCATATCATAAATTCCATACTCCGTACACTATTCCACTATTCCCCCTCGCATAATCTCATTATCGCCATCCTTTCAGTCTTTTCATACTGAAAGATTACCAAACAGCAAGCTAACCGAATACCCTAGACAGTAGCTTCCTTGGTCACGTTCAAAGTATGCATAACAGTCTGCGCACTCCTCTTCTCCAAACTCTTCTTAACGGGGTTCGGCGCCTCAAACACCTCGGCCAATTCCTCCAACGTCCGGTCCTTGGTTTCCGGGAAGAAGAAGTAGATGAACACGGCCTCGAATAGATCCCAAAAGATGAAGACAATGTAAAAGTAGTACTGGATCTTGGCAAACGCGGGACCGGACGAATATTGAATCACTGCCGATGCAGCGGCCGAAGCAAGGTTTCCTACT
Source organism: Graphium sp. VPRI43844 (assembly GCA_019925285.1). Lineage (NCBI taxonomy): Eukaryota > Fungi > Ascomycota > Sordariomycetes > Microascales > Graphiaceae > Graphium > Graphium sp. VPRI43844. Next base: position 101,199 of record JADHKT010000093.1, read on the forward strand.
GCAGTACCCTTGGCTCGTGTCGCGGTGGGGAGGGTCTCGGCAATGTACATGCTCTGCAAGGGCGTCCATCCGAAAGAAAAGACGACACCGAAGATGAAAATGAAGGCGATTGTGGCGTTTGCGGCGCCCGCTTGTGTCGGGTCTTCGTAGGCCATCCTGCTCGTGCCAGTGATAATGGCAAAGCAGCACGACGCAAAGACGATGGTGTAAAGAAGCAAGGGCCGACGTCCTACAACGTCCGTCATCCGCGCACCCGTAACGGCACCGAGGAAGCTGAGAATCGGATTGATGCCGTTGAGGGCGAGAACCTTGTACTCTTCCGTGATGCCGGCATTCTTCAACATGGCCGCCATGTAGTACGACGACAAGCTGTTTCCGCTAACCTGACCGAAACAAGCCATGCCAATGACGCAAATCAAGCGGCGACGCGCAGAATGCGTGTTCCAGAGTTCGCGGTAGTCCCACCATCGCTTATCTGAGCCCTCGGAGGAAATCTGGTTGCGCATCTCCTTGAGTTGAAGCTGCACGATGGGATGCTCGACATTGCCGTCACCGTGGTAAGTCGCTAGGACTTTGGCGGCTTCTTCTTGTCTGTCCTGCGCCATGAGCCAACGGGGTGACTCGGGGATGAGGAACACGCCGACGAAGACTGCGCCCGAGGTAACCATTTGAATCCAAACGGGGATCCTCCACCCGTTGTCATTCTTAATGTATGCGCATCCGTACACGGTCCAACTGGCGATGATACTCCCAATATACCATAGACAATTGTAAAAGCCAGTGATGGTACCGCGCCATTTTGGATGTGCGATTTCGGAAACGTATGTTGGGGCCGACACGCAGCAGAAACTCACGCCGAAACCGAGGAGGAAGCGACCGCCCATGAATTGGCCTATTACGTTGCTGGTGGCTTGGATGCATGTTCCGACGATGATTAGGACGGCGCCGGTGAACATGCCCCAGCGGCGGCCAAAGTAGTCGTTGACGGGTCCGGTGAAAAAGACGGCGGCTACGCTGCCGATGTTGTAGATTGCGTTTACTATGCCTGCTTGGTAGCCCTGAACACCGCTTTGAAAGGGATGTTAGTCTTTTTTGGTCGTATTGAATCCAATTGATGTCTCCTGGAAGAAGAACTCACATGTCGAACACGGACTGGTACGAAGTCATGGCAATAAGACCGCCCATCAAACTTCCGTCGTATCCATTGAGGGAACCACAGAGGTACGGGATAAAGAGAATGCCGTAGAGCTTGAGCATACCTCTGCTCCAGGGGGAGTATTTGATTTCGTCGACATCCAGCGAGAGCTGGAGTGCGGTAATGCCATCGTCGCGACTGACGGTCGGTTGCACGCCGGGACCAGTATGTCCGTCTTTCTCCGTTTCTCCAGTAGAAAGCGTCGCCATTTCGAGCAAGAGGGTGGATTGATGGAGTTATCTCGCTTGAAACGTGGACAGGATTGGGCTCGTTCTGTTGGAGATGACTGTTCGAAAGTTTGAAAGACAACAATTCGTCTACGGGGGAAAAACAAAGTTCCGAATTCTTGCTTGATATAAAATCCCGATTGGACGCGGGGAAGAATCAATTATATTGTTGCTTCTCTGCATTGCAACTTGCCTCGCCGGGTGGTCGGGCATCTCTCGGCCGTTCGATCTACAGGGCTAATCAAGTCATCTTCAACATGACCGGGAATTCGGTCAAAATACCCCACCATCATGCTGGACGGAAGTTCATAAGGCCATATTTATTCTATAATATGGCACCGTAACCTTGCAAAATGCGACTCTCGGTGGTCTTTGGCAATGAAATATCGACACAAAATCATCTGGGAGGTCTCCACTGGTGATCTCCTGGTTGGTGCGGATGTGTACGGCGATGATGGTCTATTCTAAATGTTGGGTACTATCCACCAAAGGTAATAGTAGTCGTGTGTTTTGTTCTTGGAGTGTTGGTCTTCGGACATGCATCTTGTTGCGATGTGACAACAGGGATTCTCCCCCGTGCGCTACGTTCTATTTCCAGAGTGCTTCAACGAGCTCTCATGCCTTACCTCGGGAACAGGAAAATGATGTCAGATGCGAAAATGGAAAGCGGCCGATCTGTCGCCAACATTGGGAAAATCACCGGCCCTCTTCTCCTCTGATTGGGGAGGGAAGAGCTGAGAGTGAAAACATGGAACACAAAAAAAAACGACCAATAGAAGGAATAGAAGGGGAATGAATGAAATTAAATGAATCCGAGCTCCAAATGATAGCAGCGGTTTCCCCCCTTTGTAACAAGCCCTCACAAGAATCCTTTTGGAGTTGATTCTGCTTTGGCATCGATGATCAAGAATCATTAGGGTTAGGGTTTGAGTTACACCATTCAAGCAAACGTCGGGTTCAATTCGGTGTGCGAAAGAAAATTTCGGGTTGACATTTTATGCCCTCAATCACCATATATAGAAGGCTGAAAATGACAATGGATCTAAAAGTTCAAGATCTAGTACAGACATCTAGGCAAGAGACGGAAGGTTCTGTCGAGGCTGGAGTTTCACTTGTCTTGGAGGCCTGGTCACCACCTCTGCAGCTCCGGTAGAGACCACGACACATCGCGAGCAACTCTGCTGCAAGCCATGACGACCACGGCGGGTCACAGCAACTCGACCACTGGGGGATCTGACTCCAGATCCGCCTCCGAAACTGGCTCGAGTTCCACCTCGGGCTCCGGTTCGACCTCCGGGCCCGATTCAACCGATGACGCCGAAGCGACCTCTGATTCCTCTAGCACTGCACCTACGGCCAGTGCCAGTGGTGCCAATGCCATTGGCCGATCTCTCGGAGACATGGTCGGAACGGCGGGTGTTTTGGCCCTTGGGCTTACTTTCTTGATTTATAGCTGACCCCGTAAGAACTCGAGTATCGGCTAATCGGCTACGTGTACTCCGTACTGTCTGGCATATGGCTGTGCCTTTTTGATACTTGATTCAAAGTGGTGTGGCAAAGAAGCTTGAGCTTGCATACTTCAATCATCAGTGACTGAGAGTGAGACTCCTGTCTGCTTGCGACGTGGTTGTGTACTTGTATGTAGCATGAGTCGAATGTACACGTAGAGTGGCATTGTAGCCATTGGTTTGCTGCGTCTCAAGTTCGTTGAATGGTGCATCTTGTTTGACATGTACGACATTCGATGTGTAGGTCAGCTCTCGCTTCGACCATGATCACCATCGCACGCTGGAGGAATCAGCGACTCCGCGCATTTACGTCTCCTCGTCCGTTCTGGTGATGCGATTTCTACACGTACGGAGTAGGCTATGCTACCTTGCCAGCTTTCTGGCCTTTCTGGCCTTTCTGGCAGCCTAGAATATCTGGCACTTCGAGGCCCAAGACAAATTCCCACCCCTTCGGTCTGTACAGCAAAGACTGCCTGGCAATTTCGCACTGTACAATCCTACCTAACATCCCACCTCCTAACACAGCACCGTCCAACACTACTCCGTACGACATATCGAATTCTACAAGACAAAGATTTGTAGATCTCGGAAATGAAACAAGCCACCGGGTTGTGAATATCTTCCGAGGATTGTGATCAACCGGACCCTTTTTTCCCAATTGTTCTTTGATCACAAGACAGCGAAATGCTGCGCCGACCGAATTCGCTCTAATTGCAATAGTTGGGCGACGGTGCGGCTGCGATCAGTCTAGCTGGAGAAAAAAAGGGAGAAAAATTAAAAATACTGTGCTGTGGAGCGGTGAATCACTTTTGTGCAGAAATCCATGGGTAAACTCCGGAATTAGACAGGGTACATCTTCGGGTACTGTCCTGTCTCTTTTTATTACTCCAAATGGGGAAAATCATCGGGTGAATTTGGATAGGAAGAAGAGAAGGGCATGTGCTGCTTAGATTAGAAACGGCTCTCATTGGCCCAATTTTCAGCCGAGGAGCCGAGACTGGACCCGGCTGGTTTTCATGGGCGAATTCCAAACTTGGTGATGTTTTCTAGTTTTCTAGTTGGAATCCATTTCTCGCCTCCCTTTTCAAGAACAACTGTTGCGTCGACTACCTCTCCGCTCCCATCCTCTCGAATAAACGTTGCGCGATCCCCGACGTTTTATATTCTTTCGACAGTTGAGTTGCGGCACTTCGCAGGATTTTGGCGGAGCTGAATAGGACGAGTCAATTACCCTCGGGATTCCGAACATAATGCTTGCTCAACGAGTTGCGACCATGGCGACGAGGCGGGGTAGGTTTTGGCTTTGTGATTTCCGTCCTTACAGCTCTCGGATTTACATCTTCTTTCCAGTCAACCGAGAATCGCCGCTTTGCAGGGTCTCGTGGAAGAGGATTGGCGGAGGAGACTGTAATCCCGAGCATCCGTATGGCAGCATAGCTAACGAGATTTTGTCTACAGGTGCCCTCGCTGCGCGCCCAATGGTTGGCCTCAGCATGTACAACCAATTGCCCAAGGCTATCCTCACCTCTACCCTCACAACGAGCTCTTCTCGGTAATTGCCTCCCATCCGTCGATTGACTCCTCGTCGCGCAGACCAAAAAAAAACCAACCCTTTGGCCCGTGACCCAACTAAACTAACGTCCAACCCAGCTCCATCTCAACCGAGAAGCTCACCCCCGAACAGGGCGCCTCCCTCCTAGCCTCCCAACGTCTCAACCGCCCCATCTCTCCCCACATGACCATCTACAAGGTCGGCCAAGTCTGGCTCGGATCCTCCATTTGGAGTCGTGCCACCGGCGGTGTCATGGCTGGTGCCTTCTACGCCTACTTCGCCACCTACCTCGTATCCCCCCTCCTCGGTTTCCACATTGAGTCCTCCGCTCTCGTCGAGGCCTTCGCCAGCTTGCCCGTCGTCCTCAAGGGCGGTCTCAAGTTCCTCTTCGCCTGGCCTTTCGTCTTCCACCTCGTCAACGGCTGCAAGTTCCTCTTGTACGACCGCGCCATTGGCTTCGACCGCAAGCGTGTCCTTTCCAAATCTTGGGCTGTCTGTGGCGCCACTGGTGTCATTTCTGCTCTCCTCGCCTTTTTCTGGTAAAGAACTGGCTCGAGAGGGATGTTGAGAGGAGATGAGGAAGAGGCGACATTATTTCCGCACACGCGAGAAAGGTCCTTTTTTTTGTTTTAGGAATAAAAGAAACATTCCAATTTTAAAACTCGAGGGATACCAAGCTGTCCCCGAGAAACTGGTGCTGGGAGCGTCATGCAAAGGAGGTATAGAATGGGCGTCTTAGAACAGACGAATTGTGTTAGAGGAGTACCCAACTTGTAACAATTCATTAACTTTTTTTTTATTTGTATGTGGAATGATTTGAATACAATAAAAATCATACATCAATCCGAAGCATCACAATAGTGCATAAAGGTCCAGTAGTAAATCATCATTAATGCTCGAAGCGAAACACCAATACACCCTGATATTCCCCTTTGTTTGAATACAACTGTAGAATACATAGCGAAAACCCTAAACCAGGAAACCTGACTGTAAAGAAAACGGGGGAAAGAGACTGGGATACTCCGTATAAGAGATTGAAATAAGGGCAAAAGGGGACATTACTCAATATATCGAGCCTCCAAAACTTCCTTAACAAGCCCCCTATTCCTCAACGACAACACCTTTTCACCAACCGCACTTCCCAAAAATTCAATCACATCCGCCTTCTCACTGTCCGAAATCGGACCAGTAACAGGCTCCGTCGCGACATCGCCATCAGCATCCACGGAAGCATTCCTGTCCGTGTCCGCAATGCTAGCGATGGCTTTCGTAATGCCGGAAACAAGCATCTCGTAGTCAAGTTTGGCATCGGGCTTGTCCTTGAGGGGCTGTAGGACGGCGGAGTCGAAGGAGCGGAGCGTCTTGAGGACGAGAATGCGAATACTTTCGGGGCCTCCCGCGGCCGCGAGACCTGATATTGCGCCGTAGAGGACGGGGGCGGGACGGGTTGGGTCGAGGAAGAATTTGAGGCATGTGCGGGTGAGTTTGGGGCGGAGGAGCGTGTTTGTTGCGGCGTAGCGCTTGGCGAGCTGGCCCACGAGCGCGGCGGAGAACTCGCGGAGTTGGTACTGTTCTCTGCGGGAGGAGAGTTCGTCTTCGTCGCTGCCGAGTTTGCGGCCCATGAGGCAGGTTAGGACGGGGGCGGAGATGGGCCCTGCGTAGGGGTCGAGGAAGAGTGTGCGGTTGGCAATGAGGGCGCCTGTGAGTTCCATCATTTGGCGGAGGACGAATATGTCGTCTAGGTGGTGTGTCACCTGGTCGGCGATGAAATTGATAAAGTAGGGGACGAGCTGGTGGAGACCAGGGTCGTCGCGGACAGATGCGAGCGCTGCGTGACGGAGGCGTGAGACTTCTTCGTCGGGCGTGTCGTCGAGAAGCGCGGCTTGGATCTTGTCGAAATAGAGGACGAGTTCTTTGCTGATGACGTGTTTGATGGCGGGTCGGACCGAAATGTTGGGGTCGGATGACGAGCCGGCGAGGGCTGCAAGCGCGGGGTTCGCTGCGGTGCTGGCAGCCGCGGCCGCAGCTGCTGCAGATGTCGAGGCAGCGCCCTTGGGAGCAAGGTCGTGGGCACGAGATTCGGATGTGGTTGGGTTCTGTGGGATTGCGGGTTGGACGCCCTCGATGGCAAGCCAGTGTGCTATCAACGAAGAGAAAAAGTTAGTCCTGTCAATGGCGAAGTCCTATCTATTCCGGGCCCCTTTCGAGATTGCATACCAGTAAAAGTGACGTCTCGCGGAATCTTGGGAAGAGGAGCATTAATCAACTTCTCAAAATCCACCTCCTCATCCTCAACATAAAACAAAGGCTGTCCAGGTCCCAAACTCGCCTCTCCAAACCGTAAAGGCCGCGTAGAATCGTATCCGTAAAGCGGCTCGACATCAAGCACCCGCATCGCGACTGAAACGTCCTGAACCGTCAACGTCGTCCGGTTCGACATGCGCATCATGCGCAGGGATTCGACGAGGATCTGGCCGATGCGGTACTCGACATCTTGGGCAACGGTGCGGAGGGCGTCGTCGGGGAGGTTGCCGATACCGACGGATTCGGCTACGTCGCGGACGTTGTCGGGGTTCCAGAGGAGCCGGATGGCCTCTGGTTGCGTGGCCGCCATTTTGGAACGAGGGGATATGTTTCCAATGGAAGGGCGATTGGGTAGATGGCTTCGTAGATGGATGGAATATGGAGTAGTTTTGGTGAGGGAAGGATTAAATTTCCAAGGGCAATGGCTCAAGTTAGGCTGTCAATCCCAGGATTGCTTGCTGGCAGAGCCTATTGATTATATTCATGGAACTGTTAGTGCCCGATTTTCCTTCTTGATAAATTGCTCGGCGTCAAGCACGTGTGGGAAGCAAGCTGAAGGTGAGAATTGTTTGAAGTCGTGGGTAATGCGCGTAAAGCCAAATCCAAGCTGATCTTTGTTGGCGGTTGAAGGTTGACCGTAAATGTGGGGTGCCAGCTGGCAGCCAAGCCACACAAGCAGAACACTAGGGCACCAGTGATTGCAACAACTGTGTAAGAATTTATCGTCGCCTCAACATGCATGCCAGCGCTTTGAGATTATAATTCGATGCTATGAGAAACCAAAGACAAATCTCCCCTCTCGCTGTAGGGGATGTATGGGCAAAAAAAAAAAAAAAAGAAGAGATCCAGATATCCATCTAAGATAGAAAAAAACCATTCTCCAGACGCCAGGCCCATGCAATACCATCGCAGGCCGAACTTTCTCCGCCAACATGCCAATCTAAGAGACCTTGCAGAGAAACGTAGAAGCACACAACATCTCGGGTACACGACAGCTTGCGCATCGCTACCTTCTTCCCCTACCCATACCCATGCCGGGCATACCAGGCATACCCCCTCCCATACCCATTTGCCTCATCATATCCTGCATCGCGGCCATGTCCGGCATTCCACCGGCACCAGGGCCACCACCTCCACCGCCGAGCATCTTCATCAGGCTACCCATGTCTGGCATACCTGGCATGCCACCACCACCACCGCCACCCATACTCTGCATCCGCTTCTGCATGGCTGCAAGCTGTTGTGCCTTGTTGCCTCCTGCCATGGCAGACTGGGCTCTTTGCATGTTCTTCATGTTTCCGCCCATCTTCTTGGCCATGCCAGCCATCATCTGCTGCTGTGTCAAAAGGTCTTCCACTTCGCGGACAGAGGTGCCGGAACCCCGCGATACACGCGTCATGCGTGTGGGCTCATCGATAAATATTTTGCCGTTGGAGTCGAGTTCTCTTTCTGTCATGGAGTCGCAGATGCGAATCATCCTCTTCATCTTGAGGCTTCCCTCTTCATCATCCATACCCTGCATTAAGTTGCTCATACCAGGAATCATACCCGCCATCTTGGAGAGCGGGCCCATCTTCATGATATTGGATAGTTGATCTCGAAGATCTCGGACCGTGAAGATACCTTCGGAGATGTGCTTCATTGTGTCTTTTTGGTCGAGCTTTAAACTCTGAACGTGCTCCACAAGCCCTGCCATATCGCCCATGCCCAGTAACTTTTGCACGAATTGCTGTGGCGCGAAGCGTTCGAGGTCTAACATATGCTCGCCAGTTCCAATAAAGACGATGGGTGTGTGCGTGGCGGCAACGGCTGAGATGGCACCACCACCATGGGCGTGGCCGTCCATCTTGGTAATGATAATGGCACCAAAGTCGGCGGCCTCCTTGAACGCCTTCGCCTGGGCCTCAGCTTGCTGTCCGATGGAGGCATCCAGCACCATGATGGTTTCGTCGGGTCGAATTGCTGTTTGAATATCCACCATTTCCTGGAAGAGCGCAGACTCCTGTCGATGCCTTCCAGACGTATCGACAATGATGACCTCGAACCGCTCTCGTTTGAACTTCTCCACGCCGTCTCGTGCTACGACAGCAGGATCTGTTTCGGTGAGAGATCCGTAGTATGGAATCTTGGCCTTGGTTGCGTTCTGCTTTAGCTGATCAAAAGCACCGGCACGGAACGTGTCGGCACAAACCAGACACGAACGGAATCCTCTTGTTTGGTAGTGGCGAGCCAGTTTTGTACACGTTGTGGTTTTTCCGGCACCCTGAAGACCGACAAACATGATGACATTTGTCTTTCCCTTTTTCGGTTTGAACGGTTCGGCATGGGGGTCGACTAGCTTGACGAGTTCGTCGAAGACAGCTTTGTGGATAAGGCGTTTCTTGTTGACGGCGGGGGGTAAATCTTTAAAGTTGACAGCAGATCGGATGGACTTTCTGAGCTGTCCAACAAGACGAACATTGACATCGGCTTCGAGCAAGGCACTGCAGATATCCTTGACCATGGACTCGAAGGCCTGGAACAAGACGGAGAATGGTCAGCAGGAGGATAGCAAAACACACAAAGGAACCAATCAAGCAGTCCGAGTGGTAGTTAATAGTTATGCACTTGAAAAGAGACTAACCTTTTCGTCTAGATTCTGCTCGCGTGTCAGGTTATTGACAGCCGCATTGATGCGACGGCCAAGATCTTGAAGAACCATGGTCTGATGACGGTCGCTTCTGGTGCGAAGCTTTGGCGGATTCGAAGGATATGGGTTATTGAACACCCAGCGGGAGAAAATACCACTGCTAGATATCCAATCGAATCGGCGGGGAGACTCTTCAAAGTCGGGGGATGCAATTCAAGGTCGCCTGAGCTACGTGGCGGGAAAAGGCAAAAGCGAAATGTCTTTTGTGTGGGGTTTGGCCACCATGCGCTGCTTGTGGCTGGCCCACCAAAAACCAGCCAAGAGGGGTTGTGTGGGATTAGTGAGGGGTACACGTCCGGCAGCGCCTGACAACAGCTGTTCCACCATCTGGATTATTTTATGGGTGTACGGAGTAAGGATATCAAGAAGACGCTTAGACAAGAATGCAACCCCGGTCCAAAATGCAGCTCTGCTCGATTGAGCAGGTGTTTCCGTCGCCTACATCATCTAGCAGTGATTGAGAGGAATTTGAACGATTCATGATCACGAACCAAACAGTATTTAATTCTGCTAACCCTACTCGGTAATATGAACGAATAAGATCCTTTCTTGACCGTCTTTTCATTATGAAATTGTTACCCTGTCCGCCATCATTGCCGTCTTCGGAGAACGACTTTCCGGCATGCCATGTGCTTCAATTTGAATTTTTGGGCCCCAAGCCAAGTGTCCAACGCCTGCCATCCCGGCGGGACATGATATCTATCATTCCTTGGGTTCCCTGACCATGCTCGTCTGCACCTCTTGCCCATTGCCGAATTCTTGGGTAGAGACAGCTTTGAACCCGTACTTCTCGTAGACCCGCTTACCCGCTTCTGTTGCATCCAGATAGCACGGCAGCCGGTCTCTGTCGGCTTGTTCAATCCCCCGTCTTAACAAGACCGATGAAGCTCCTCGGCCTTGGTGATCACGGTGAACCGCTATAAGCTCGAGAAACCAATGTCTTCGCTGGCCCATGATGGTCTTGTGCGCCCGGTCCAGACCGCCAAAAAACTCGGCTGCCACGGCAGGGTTACCATCCTTTGGCCAAGATGTCGGTGATTCATCCTCCCTGTCCCTATCCCACTCGCCCGATGCCAATGGGGCGACCCACTTGGCAAAAGCGATGACTCTCTCTGTCGATTCAGGGGACGAGAGTGTGTCCGTGGACGGCTCAACGACAACATAGAAATGGGCTCGTGGGTCTTGGACATCTCTCGTCTTTTCTTGAAGCAAGTATTCCTGCACCTCTTGAGAGTCCTCCGGGAAACACTCTCGCATGATGTACGTGTTTCTAAAAGCCGAAAAGTAGACGGCACATATCGCGGGCACATCTTCGGCCGTGGCTTTCCTGATTAGAAACGGTTTCCCCGCAGCAGCCATTGTGATAACTCGACTGGCGGTTTCTTTCGGACCAATATTCTGTCGATTATTGAGGGGGATTGGTTGGTCAAGGACGCAGGCAGGTTGGTGTTAGGGGAGCTGGTAAGAGGAGGGAAATTGGAAGAGGAAGGAAGAGGAAAGAAACGGCGGGAAACATTAGAGTTGAGCTAAACGGTCGATGAGCTTGCCATATTTATAAGTTTATGAATACGATGGTCTACTCACTTGAAAGGCCGAGCGTGGATGAAAACTTATTCCCCAGTTTTTTTTCCCTTCCCGAGCCTACTTTGTTTCCCCTTTCCCCTCTTGTTTCCCCTCCCGAAATACAGTCTGGCTATGTAGGCCTCCAACAAGTCAAGAGCCCCGATCAGACCATTCGTGTGTAGCACTTTCTTCTTATGCACATGACTTACACCACTCCTTCCCCCTCCATCATGGGGTTTTTTCTTAATATGTTTTTTCTGCATTCCATATGTGTGACACCAAAAAAAACTAGCCCTAAAGCCTCCCAGTTTACCATCGTGCACAAATCATCTTGAAGCCATCACACCGCCGCCCCTGTCTCCATTTCCAAGCGACACCTCACTTTGCATGGTATACTGGTATACGCCATACCAGCCACAACAAACTCCTCCCAAGGACCAGTAAACTTCGTTTTATTTCTTTTTTTATTCTTCTACTGTGAGTTATTGTCTTGGTCTATGTCCCCCTCATTTTCGAAACCGGCAACAATGCATTGTCCTCACATGACTTAATGAACTTTCGGACACGTGCGCTGCATTTTGGACCAACAGAATTCTCATCTCAGAATGTCAGGCTCGACAGCAGTCTATCGGGCAGATGTGGATCAAGGTATTGTGGCTATCGCTTACTTGCTTTGCAACAGCCTACCCAGTTGACGAATGACAGAGTTTAGATGTACAGCCAACCAGGCAGGTCACACCCCGATGCCCCTCTCGCCTACCGACCGATGGATTGTTTACGCCAACTCGTACTCAATCACAGCTTCTACAGCACCCGGAAGTGTGTACGTCCAGAGAACACGTAGGCCTGCTTTACACAGGAGACTGTGCCACGCGGACTCCGTACGCTCACATCCAGCTACTAGCGCAGCCAGGAAGATGTCCAAGGCGGCGCCTTCCCATGCAATATTAGACGGCGAATTAGGAACCATGGTCCCATTGCGAAGAAGGAGCGAATAAGCCTTTTTCATGGCGCGCGTGGTGTTCCGAAGTATCTCGATACTTCTCGTCTGGCCAGTCATGCAATGCGGAGTGGAGGCAGTAGGCATTTGCACCTTCGGTGGAGCATTTCAGGTCAGCCGTATGATAAATTCCCTCCATTGATGTAGGCAGGAGAGGAACCCAGTCAACAGAAGACGTAAGGGGGCATACCTTTAATTGGCTGGTCTGTGTGGAAATGATATTCCGTCTTTTGAATTCTCTCATCCCTACTACACTGGGCCTGTGCGACGACTTCTGGGAGATCTTGTAACACTAGTCTCCCTGGCGTGGGACTAAGTGATTGATTTCCCGTCAATTCTAGAAAGCCAGTCGAGGAAGGAAATGTGAAATGGAGCAACAGAACCACTCGGCTGTTTCGTTAATGCAGCCGTCAGACAGAACAAAACTTGCAACACAAGCTCGTTGCCAACCACGCCAGTCTGGCTTTTTGAGAACCCCGTGTCCGTGTGGAAGAATTCTCCTTCTTTATTTCGCAAAACAACCCCTTGAGCTACCAGATGCCTTACCAATCTCAAAGTCAAATCTTCTTCAGTCCCCATCAGTTAAGAAAGCTCGGCCACCCCTTGGGGCCACTATCTAGATGCTTGAAGAGCTCCTCTCGACCCCGGTTTGGATTGCAACATTCGTGATAGGGGAGGCCCACGAGTGCTGTAAAAGTGTTTCGTGGGGCGATTCGAGAGTACGGACGAGGGGGACCTAGCCTGAGATAGGAGCACCAGGCGATTTGTTGAGAAAGCGTCGAGCAACTGGGCGAGCGATGCGAGTGAAGGAACCAAAGACGGGACAGCCGAGAGATTGCTTGGGCTTGTTGCGAGGACCTCGCTAGTCTCGCTGGATACAACCGGAACCATCGCATTGAATTTTCTTATTTGAGTGTTGGAGGCTGACAGGAAGTGCATGGTACACGATGGTCCATTTAACATTGCGTTCACGTTTGAAAACCAATCGACGGCCTACGTGTTTCTGCCTTTAGAAACATAACTCTTGGTGGGTGTGGGTGTCAATCGCCGCACTGATGTTGGGCAGATGTTGCACGTGAGTACGCAAACGAACACGTCCTAGCGCATCGCGCGCCGGCTAGATCTGTTGAATCGAGGATAATACCATGAATTCAAATACTGGGTCAAGAGGATATATCTTCTTCTTCTCTTCTGCGACGAATCCTTCAACTTGCCACCAGACATCAGACATGAGGGGGGGAATGCCCGGTTTAGCCAGGGGTTTGGTGCATGTACCTGAACGCTTCTGGCTAGCGCCCCCAAAGTTCCTGCCGATAGGGCGTCAACTTGCAGGGAAGTCCCCGCCCGTCCTGGTTAAGAAGACGTCGGCGTCGGCGAGTGAGTGGCCAGCTAAAAATAAACCATAGACAAGGTATTACTCCTTATGCACATTAAGCGAATGCTAAGAAGAACCGTGCAGCGAAGAGTGAAATACGGGTAGGTATCAAGGAAAAGAAGCTATTTGCGTTCGAACAGCCCAATTCGGGAGGTTTGGAAACAAAAAGGCATTCAATACAGACGGACCGCCCCTCTCGAAAGTGATAGTGGCATCACTGGTCAAAGTGTCGCAGAATCATGCAGGGGGCGTCAGTCCCCCGATACACCCAATCACAAACAAGAAGGAGGCCTGTCTTTGGTCGTGGAAGAGGGCTGCCCCATGTCAAACTATCGCTACTTGTATGCTGCGCGCGCGCGTACCGGAGAAATGTACGGAGTAGTGGGTGAGCTTAAACTACGGAGTAGATCAATTGGGGCCAGGGCCAGGGTCATTGTTCAAAGTACTCCGTACTTTGCTCCTTCTTTTCCAATGTTGCCAAGGGAAAGTGTTTCGAGACCACGGAGTACTTCTTCCAGCTCTCGTGCTCCTGGAGGGCCCATCTTTGCTTTCTTTTCCTACCAAAGGCTTGATCTACTGTCGATATCCATATCCCCATCGCCTGCGTGTCTCATTCCATCAAAGGCGACAATGCGGGCCGAGAGAAGATCACGTCCCTGACAGCTCATCTCAACCCTTCTCTTCAACACATGGCAGACCGTAACCGGGTGGCGGCCAGGTACCGCCTCACGCCAGCTCCCTCGACGACAGGATCGGTTGGAGTATTCTCACGTCCACGACCCGCGCCTCAACCTCCGCACCAGCCTACTTTGGCAGACGAGCCCTGGTCTTTGCGAGACGATATACAAATTTTCCCCGCAGACCCTTCCACTACTTCATCACCAGGTAGAGCCGCCTTTACAGGATCCAGAGACCTGCCAGATCTCGGCCGCGGATCGAAACCATGGCGACTTTTCTACCTCCGCCGCAGAGTCCTCGGCCTTTTTACTATTATCGCACTCTTGACGATTGCAGCACTCGAAGTTCTCCTTGCGTTCTCGGTTTCTAAAGATGGCCTCGCCAATGCAGCGACGAATCTTCGCTACCTCTGGACGTACGGACCGGCCGCCTTTCTCACTCTCGTCGCAACCGTATGGAGCCGTGTGGAGTTCCAGTCCAAGCTCGCGGCGCCTTGGGCTCGTATGGCCAGCGGTCCTGCGTCTTTTCGTCGCACAGTGGGATTGGATTACCTTGGTATGATGCAGCCCATTGCAACATACCAATCTCTACGAAACGGTGACTACTTTGTCGGTGCTGCCACCGCTACGTCTATGTTATTGACCATTATGATTATCATCTCGACTGGTTTGATCACACTCTCCCCTGTCATGGCAACGTACATCGATGTTCCTGTTACGGCAGACACAAGATTTGTAGATGACGGCACAAAACTTGGCGATAGATTATCGAGCATTCAATCGTACCGCGGAATGCTAGCCGTTCTCCAGGCCAAGTTGTCCCCGCCCCCTGGCTTAACAGGGAGTGTCGCGCACCAAACCGTTTCGTCTGGGCTCTTGGCAGATACCCAACTTCGCGTTCGAGTAGATGGCCTTACGGCGTCTTTAGATTGTCAGGAGGCGTCGTTAAACACGACGCTATTTGACATCCCCGGTGGATTCAATCTTGGAGTATCTGGATTTGACGTTACGTTTATGACACCTGGCTGCAATGCATCCGTGTCCTTTATTGTGCCTTCCTCGCCACGAATCGCATTGGTAGCACAGGGGGGATGTGGCGGTTCTTCGGAAAAGGAGAACATGCGGGTCGCGGTCCTCTCGGCCGAAGGTAGCCTTGACCAGCGGTCTATATCGTACATGATCACGAGGTCAACGCAAGTTCTTTGCAAACCTAATTATATAATTCGCCAATATGATTTGGTCCAAAATGGCACACGGATCGAAAGTCTGGACCTGACCACTCTGGACGGGTTCAAAACCTTGCCAAACGTGCACCCGTGGGACATTTACCAGTCCTATACTGTAGCCCATGCGATTCCTTTTGACAGCGATCCAGAAATCGGCACTGTCAAGTCTTACACCGTTGCGAACTCCTCCATCGGACTCGACCCTTTCTTTGCCGTTCCGTTGATCCTCGGAACTGCGGCGCCCACCAACATCGATGCCCTCATGGATAGGACACATCTTGAGTCCATTTTCAAATCAAACTATGAGAACTTTGCATCGCTCATTGCACGGAATTCCCTCATGGAGGCTGTTCCGTTGGAAAAAACGGGTGTTGCCCGTGCTCTTGCCAATAGATTGGTTGTGAACCCGGTTGCTAGCCATTCCCTTGCCGCCCTCGCCTTTGTCGCAGTAGTGCTTTGTATCATGGTCTGGTATACATCACCAGCGATGTTGTTTCTTCCGAGAAGCCCCAGCTCAATTGCTGGCGTCGCTGCTCTTCTCTCTCACAGCCGACCAGATGTATGGGGGGTTGGATCAAAACGTTCAGCTGCATCATATGCGAGCGACGAAGCAGCCAAGTTCCACACTGAATTCGTCGAGTCATACTCCAAACAGGGCGAGAGTCGACTTTTTCGTGTTGTCCAGACACGTTACATTAGTTCACAAGAACAGCAAGAACCCCATCGACGCTTCGGAACCTCTTCAAGTACTGAGACTTCGTCGTCCAATCCGTCCTCACATCGTGGTCCGACCGAACGTGTTCTTCGACATCCGCTTGTCCTCCACCCATTTACACGGCTTGTGATGTGTCTTTTCCTAGCGGCCGTCATAGGTTGTCTTGTAGGAACCCTCTTGATTTCGCGCCGGGGCGAAGGCCTTGGCGATGCCTCATCGGATCCGAACCTTCATCTCCTCTGGACCACTACTCCTGCTCTAGCCCTGAGTGCTATCCGGCTTCATTATTCCGCTGCAGACTTTGAGATTCGGGCTCTTGCACCTTTTGCCAACATGCGTCGCGGCACTTCGTTTCGCCGGTCACTTGGACTCGATCTCATCAATCAATATACCGTTTCGGCCCTCGTCAAGGCCATGTACCTACGTGTATATCCGGCCATTGCCTCGTCGCTTGCTGTCATCGTTACGGCGTTTCTTCCTGTATTTTCGGGATCCCTCTTCTTTGACACAACATTTCCACAACGGAGCTCTGTCCAGCTCGACGTCCTCTCGTCGTTTGGCCTCTCCCGGACGGCTGTCCCAGTGGCTGCATCGCTTGATAGAGAACTTGTGCCCAACATCATTGCACTGGTTCTCAATAACAACCTAACATATCCCGGCTTCACTTATGAGAATTTGCTTTTCCCATCCTTGCAACTAAATTCTAGCAATGCCCTACCCGACCCAAGTTCTGCAACTATCCGCGCGACTGTGCCTGCATTACGACCAGCGATGGAGTGTCGCCTCTACGACTCGTCTCAGATTGTGGTCAATTTTACAAGGAACTACACTTTTGAAAAATACAACATGCGAGACCCTCTCCGAATTGATATCCTCGATGAACAGTGCCTCGATAAAAAGGTGGAAGAAAAGGGGAGCAATGCAATCTTTGCGACTCTACTCAGGCCAAACGACACCACCCCCTTCAATGGTGTGTTTGGCCGGGGCGACATGACTGGTTGGATAACACCAGGCATGCAGGGGTGTAGCAAATTCATCTTTACATGGGGCGCTCTTCAGGCCGGGTCACCACAATCTGTACCGTCAGTCTCGGCTCTCGCCTGCAATGAAACCCTCGAGGTAGTGGACGTCGACCTTACTCTGTTCGGCAGTGATTTGCGTATCGATGAATCATCTCCCCCCAAGATCATCTCAGGCACCGAACGACCGAGCGAGTCGGGACTTGAAGCAAACATCAATGGTGTGGATCTATTTCCACTCGTGAAAACGCAAGACAACACCCTCTTCAGTACTTTTTTCACCTTCCTCACAACCTCCCGCTACGCGGTCCCGCTCGAGATGCTCGGCGACGAATCGCAGGCTTCTGCCGTAGCGGACGCCATAAAATTCCACTACGGCGTCATGGCGGTCCAGAAACTCAACATCGGAGGCCGCATTCTCGCGTCAACGGGCAACTATTCCGACTTTGACCCGGCTCTCGGAGTCACTGTTGATGGCAGTGAAAACGCTACCGATCTATTCCGAGCCACAGTGTCCGAGCCCACAGGTCGACACAGAGTTGTCCAAGACGAAACGGCAACCGTGGTTGTGATAGGACTACTTTCCTGCACGCTTGTGCTCGTCGTTGCCAGTTGGGCCGCCATGTGGCGCACAAAAATTCTCGGAGGCGGTCCGACATGCATTGCTCAAGTTGCCGGTTTGCTTACACGGCGAGGTGGTGTGTTGGAGATTTTACCTCAAAACGCGGAGTGGTTGAGTGACAAGGAAATTGGAGAAATTGTGGACGAAAATATCATCTATTATCTTGGGTATGCTGGGGGAGAAGAGTCTGGAAAGGGAATGGGGGATTACAGGATTTTTGCCATGCGAGTGTGATTTCGCTCGTTTTCTTTTGTCCTTTTGAGCCTACATTTATGATGATACCATGCGAAATATGTTATTGGCGTTCTGGCACAGGTACCATTGCCCTGTGTTGTCGGTATTGGTCTGGGAAAGATTGCCTCTATCAAGATCAAGAGAAAAGAAAGCGTCTCCATACTCATAGGATGATATTGCAGGTGTTTTCGATTGGATGCCCTCACCTGATTTTGGAAAAAAACAAAAACCTCTGTCGGGTGAAAGATATTGCATTTCGATTCCTGGTGAAGCAGAGAAAAAAAAGAGGAAAAAAAGAAAATCGAATTGATAATTGTTCAGGGAGAGCAAAAAGAGAAATTTTCCCGTGCGGGGAATCGAACCCCGGCCCTGACGGTTCTGCATTTAATGAGAGCGTCATATCCTAGCCACTAGACCACACGGGACTTGGATGCTGATTTGCGCGATTCGATTAACCACATGCGCTTCACTGGGGACAGATATTAACAATTTGAGGCAACCACGAATGGTAGGACAGGATGGTGGTGTTTTCTGATAAAAAAGAAAGAATAAAAAAGGATGGCGATTTATGGGGCGTTGGACATACCTGGAAGCTTGATTATTGCGTGATGAATGTATTCAGTGCACACCCACCATCTTAGGACTTGGGATTTCAAGGGACTCCCTCTCGAGATACTGGTCTACTTGTAAAGAAATAAGTATGCCAACCAAGTTCTCTTGCGGTACGGGTTCTGGACGCTGTAGAATTTGTGACTTTCCTCTGCAATGCTTGTTTGGGATACAGCAGATTTTGGATACAGGTTTGGAGACAATTGGACATATGTAGCAAGAAGATTTGTATTTACTCGCAAAATGATCATGTATGCGGAGAGCGAATGTACTGAAAAAATTACTGTAGAAAGGAAAAGAAATGCATCACCAGAAAAACCTGCGCTTTGAAGGCATTGCGAGTACGGAGTAATTGCCAATGGTTTTGAATTCGTTGCAGGTAAGAGCCGCGGCGCATCGAGTCGGGCCCGTGTACACCGCATTGGCCCCATTTCTGGACTGCGCCGGGGTTGAGCGGAGCAGGTGTCGTAGAGACCGAAGGAGACGGAGCCAAAAATGAAGAACAGCTATGTGATGAATGTAGTGGTTCAATTGGTTGGTTTGTTATTGATTGTGTTGTGTTCCCCTTGATCTCCACCTGAACCTGCACACATATAAACTTGTGTGTGTGGAGTTTATCCTT
>JADHKT010000094.1:0-118904 GCA_019925285.1 Graphium sp. VPRI43844
TGAAAAACACTTACTAAGCGCGAAAAACAATTACTAAGTGAAAAATTTTTACAGCGACGGGAGGGGGGGCGTCGGATACGCCAAACCCTGGCGTCTCTCTATACAGCCCCGGTGTCCCTGAGTCTTCTCTTAGCGGCTCTTATCGGTTTCCTACCAGTCTCAACCCACGACACGATGTTATGATAGATCGAAAGTGAAAGTCTGGTGTCGCAGCCCAGATTACAAACATGGCCTCCGTAATTGTCTCGCGGCATCTTGCCAAGGCCTTCCGTACTCGGACCCTCCGCCGTGGTCTCCCGGTTATCCATCATTCAGCATCTACCCTTTCCATACGGCATTCCTTTGCATCTACAACCTCCCGCAAACACCCCACTAGCTCACCATCTGCCCTACCGTTTCTGGAGCTCATAGAGGGCCTTAAGTCGGTAGAGCGCGCAGGATGGAATGTCTTCAACATTCCCAACCCGGAGAGCGTAGGCGACCACATGTACCGCATGACCTGGTTCTGCATGGCCCACCCCGACCTTTCTGGCGAGGACCAAGCAAGGGCCGTGCTCATGTGTATCATCCACGATTCTGCCGAAGTTTTGACTGGCGATATAACACCCTTCGACGGTGTCGAGCCAGGTATTTAAGTCCAAGCGCTTTGTGTCGTGAGCTCTATTGTTGCACATCTAACCACGCCCCCCCTCGTAGAGCGTAAACACTTGGAAGAAAAGCTGGCGTTCCAATATCTTTCCATTCTCATCGCCAAGTCAAACCCGGACCTTGCAGCTGCTATACCCAGCATCTGGGCCGAGTACGCCGCCTGCGAGACTAGAGTGGCCCGGCTGGTCAAGCAGGTTGACAAGCTTGAACTGCTCCACCAAGCCTTCCTCTACCAGAAACGGTACCCCGACAAGGACTTGTCCAGTTTCCGTGCCGTGCGGGGTAAGATTAGTGACCCGTGGTTGGCGAAGCATGCCGACGAAGTTCTAGCTCAGTGGGATATGTTATCTTCACGGCATCATCCCAAGGTTCCCATAATCTTTGTGATAGGTACGCTTTTCAACTGCCCTATCCGCGACACGGTTTTCTTGCCCCTCAGTAATTAACAATCTATATGTATAGGCGGTCCGGGCGTAGGAAAAGGGACACTCTGCTCACAGCTCTCTGCCAAATTCGACATGGAGCATATCTCTGTCGGGAACCTTCTACGTGCCGAGCAATCCAATCCGGAGTCACCATATGCAGAGTTTCTACGCGAGAGCATGTTGAACTCCGTCACAGTCCCCGCAATGCTTGCGACCAGCCTTCTCAGAAACGCCATTGACCGTGCTAGTGGGCGACGAGGAGTCCTCGTGGACGGATTCCCACGAAGTGTCGCGCAGGCAGTAGACTTTGAACGAGAGGTATGCCATTCCACTCCCTTACTTTGCCCGTGTAACTCTGAAGCGATCCGGGATTTGTAAACAGAACTGACCTCGGCTCTCCTAGCAGATCACTACATGTTATTCAACAATCTTCCTTGACTCCCCAGAACATGTGCTCGAGTCTCGTGTGCGGAAACGCGCAATTGAGGAAGCTGGAGCACGAGAGGACGACAACCAAGAGACTCTCGTGCGCCGTCTTGCCGAGTTCAATGCCTCTACCAAAAAGGTCTTGGCGCATTTATCTAAGAACCTTGTATTAAATGTATGTTTTTGCTTCCTATCTCATTTCCATCATAACTCACCGTCATTTTCCCTGTCCCAATCACATAACCCCGCATTCTTTTCAAGATAGTAAAGCCCAGGCCAAGGGTATATCATTTCGCGTTAAGAATACCCTTCAATAGCTAACTCGTCTTCTTTCTCCTGCCTAGATTGACGGAAATCGTACCGAGGACAAAGTGTATGTCGAGGTAGAAAAGCATGTGAAAGAGCTCCTCAAGACCGAGTCCTAAATGACACCCGACGATTTCATATTTTTTTTCCCCTTACGCTTTGCCCGTTCTTTCACGCAACTTAGAAAGCACATATTAGAATTAGAAGGTGGGGAGGGCGATAATAGACTTGTGTATTGGTCGTGGCTGTCTTTGTTTACGGACGCGATGTCACTTGCTCGGACCAATTATCCTAATTTGGATAGAAGACAAGAAAACGAAGCAGGGTCTTCGCATCTTGCCTCGGATAGCATTAATACTCCGTACACCGTTCTTTTGGTCTTCGACAAAGACAAGGAAAAGAAGAAACAAGAGCTGCCGAGTTTGCGGGGTTTGGCCATTAGAAAAATCTCATTGTTCACCATGTATCTACCATAACGCCAAAGACCCATGTACGTATGCCCTCTATCTGCCTCCAGAGAATTACAAAATGCCAGTCTATACCAGGTACAAAAAAGAAAATACAAGACAGAACATCTCGTATCTCGACTCCCATCACTGACGGTTAATAGTCAAAGGCTTAAAAGGCCTCCTCAACCGATCAATATGCGCAATCCTACTCCGTTTCAAAGGCGCAGGACGAGTG
Source organism: Graphium sp. VPRI43844 (assembly GCA_019925285.1). Taxonomy (NCBI): domain Eukaryota; kingdom Fungi; phylum Ascomycota; class Sordariomycetes; order Microascales; family Graphiaceae; genus Graphium; species Graphium sp. VPRI43844. The sequence continues at coordinate 2,490 of JADHKT010000094.1, forward strand.
AAGCCTCCGCGCGCAGACGTCATGGTGGTCCTATGAAAACATGTAGCTGACTCCAAGCCTTCACTGTCCCCCTTTTCTCCATCTTCTTCTTCGTCCATGGGGCGTTTTGCCCCCGTTGCCACTTCGTTTTCCTTCTGCGGGGAACTTGAGAACATTGGGTATCTGTGTTTTTGATCTGTTTGTTTCGTGGGGAGTTTGCGGTGGCGGTGGGAGCCTAGGGTGTGGTTTCTTATTGAGGGGTCGAGGTGGTTGGTTTGTGGTGGGAGGGGAGTTGTGCGGGGAGTTGTTGGCGGTGCTGCTGCGTGGCTTCCGCGGCCTTGGAGGGTGGTTCCTGTGAGGAAACCTATGAGGCTCTTTTGGCCTTGGGGTCTTGCGTTGGATGCTCGGTTTGCCACCGTCGGAGGTTGGGGTTTTGGGGGCCGGGTTGCGCCTTGGACTTGGGCGGGCGGTCCTGGGAGCGTAAAGGACTTGTATGAGCTTACGGGTGCGAAGCCTGGGAGCGAGGAGACGGTGAAGGAGGAGGCTTGGTCCATTGTTGTGGAGTATGTCATTCGTTTGTAGGCTTCTTTGCTGTCCGCGTAGTTGCCGCCGCCGTGGCCGTTTGTCCTCTGCCGTTTGTAGCTAGAGCTGCGGTTCGGTTTGCTGGAGTCGAGATACATGATGTCTTCGGGACAGACCATTGCCGGCATGTCCTTGTAAATTTGATCCAACCTGGGTGCCTTGCGCCTGAGGATCTTGGCTACTTCGTCGAGGAGATTTTGGTTGAAACTCGGCCCCTGCTTGGCCATTTTCCGCTGAATCGCCGAAGTGATGAAGTAGGAAAGCTCGAGCCCACTGTTGTTCCCATGGTTTCCGTACGCAGAAGCGTCCTCCGGGTAGCTGAGATAAAGGAAGGCTTGTGCCCGTGTCATGGCCACGAATAGGAGCCGGCGCTCCTCGTCGATGTCATCGGCTCTCGCATGCGGTAAGGAGCCGGTGTACATGGCTGGAACAAAGACAACGGGCCACTCGAGACCCTTGGCAGCGTGGATAGTCGAAATGGTCACCATAGGCGTGGTTTTAACAGGCCCGTTGGCTCCCGGCGTCACATCAGCCGCTGAAGTCAGTGAAATGGTTGAGAGGAATTTTCCCAGAGCCCCGACCTCGGCGTCCTGGTCCAGTCCCTCGACTTGTGGGAGCTCGTCCTCCGTCCGATCATATGTGCTCATGAAATGTTCGCTGAGTTGGATGAACTCCTCCACGTTGGCCCATCGGGATTCCCATTTTTCTGGCTCGGCGGCTTTGAGGTGCTCCTTGATGTCGAGCTTCTCGACGAGTTCCCTGATGATGGCGGCGACATTCAAAGGCTTTTCATTTTCTTGGCGATCGACTCGATGGCGTATGCCTTGGATGATCCGAATAAAATCGCTATTGAGTGTTTGAATGATAGTTTGTCTCAAAACAGGTGCTGACTTCTGCTGGCCCCGACAGTGCCGCAGGAGCGTATCCCAAATGCTTGTTTTGTTCGCTTCTGCCTCGTCCTGCAACTTATCGAGGGTTGCTTTACCGACCCCTCGCCTGGGTACGTTGATCACGCGTAAGAGCGCTTCGTTGTTGGTAGGAACGTGGATGACGTGCAAGTAGTCGAGCAATAGCTTCACCTCCGCTCTTTCAAAGAACTTGGCACCGCCTATGACTTGGGTCAGCAGAGCACTCCAGGAGCCAATGGGGCAATTGCCTGCCCAATTTTTCCAGATCAGATTGTTGTATTACTTACCCACCATGCGGTATGGAATCCCGTGTTGACCTAGAGCAGATTCAATACTTCGCGAGAGTGATGCAGATCGGACGAGAATTGCAACATCGTTATAGTTGAGCATATCACCTGAGAGCATCACCACCCGGCGAAGTTCAGAAACAATCCATTCACCTTCCGTTTCCACCGTGGGGAGTGTTCGAAGAACAGGAGGAGAACCCTTTTGATGTATCGGACGAAGACTTTTCTCGTACCGGGTTGTGTCCTCCTGGATGACCTCCAATGAAGTGGCCAGAATTGCTTGTGATGAACGGTAGTTCTCCTCTAGGGCAACTTCATCGGTACCCGGAAATTCCTGCAGAAGACGGTGGAGATTCCTAATCTCAGCAGAACGCCAACCGTAGATGCTCTGATCCGGGTCGCCAACAACCGTAATACGTCGACGAGCTTGTGCAAGTTTGCACATGAGCTCGTACTGAACACCATTCGTGTCCTGGTATTCGTCGACGAGCACGGCTTGCACGTTCGAGACGCAATTGGGGCATACCTCAAGAAGCTGCACAGCGCGTATGAGGAGATCATCGTAGTCTAGAAGATTCGACATCTTCAAGTATTCTTGGTACTCGTCGTAAACGGTACGGAAATCGGCGTGCTCCTTTTTTTCTTTGCCACCAACTTGAGTCGACGACTGGGCAGCGGCACCACCAACTCCTTTGGATTTCTCCTTTCTAATCATAGATTTAGCTGCGGCGGGGTCGATCGTCAAGTTGTGCTTCTTGCAGATTCGGCGGATGGCAGTGCGCGTATCGTTATCATCGGCAATATCAAACTTGTGGTCGAGGCCAATGTGTTTGCCGTACGAGACTAGGTAACGTCTCGCAATGCTATGAAAGGTTCCAAGGATAATTCGTTTCTCTCTACCGTCGGATAGAGCCTTTCCAATCCGCTTCTTCATTTCTTTGGCCGCCTTGACCGTAAAGGTCGCGACAATAACATCGTTCGGGCGGTATCCGACATGATCGATGAGCCAGACAACTCGAGAGGTGAGTGTGTGAGTCTTTCCGCTTCCAGGGCCGGCGAGAATGGCTAGGGTATCGGAACGAGACGTAACGGCGCGACGTTGGGCTTGGTTGAGGCTCTCGAGAAGGTCTCGGTCGGGTGCCATGACGGAGGTTCCAGACCGGATTGAGTCTGCCGACCTGCTCCTCAGAGCCGTATTTTTGAGGCCCTCAAGGTTTCATATAGGCTTGTACAGATTAATAAGACGCATTGAAAAAGAAAATATCGTATACGTAATTCGATCTTCTTGTCTAGTTGAAGTCCATCAAGCTCTCTTACGCGGTGCGATACATTCACGCGACGAATCACAAGGGCTCTTTTTGTTTACTGGCAGACCCACCACAGAGTGGGGGCGGTGCACGAGTATCCCCAGGATTCAAGATTGTCAGTACGGAGAACCGTACACGACTTACTCCGTACACGTACAGTGTGGAACAACACATTCGAGCTCGACAGCAAAGACAACAAGGTACAATAAATAAATAAAAATTGGTTGCTGCTTAATATTTCTATTCAAACTCCAGGTAGAATAAGTTTAGAACTAAAGCGATAGATGACAGATAATTAGTGTAGTTTTACAGATGTGACTGGAATCACTGAGAGAACTCTACTTGGACAGCTGCTAACAGCTGCTGAAAAGAGCTGACCTTCATTCTACATTCTACTCCGTATTACTTCGAGGCCATCTACCTTTCTTGCCTGTTTATCGGCAATCCGCCATATCCCAGCTATAAACCAGAAAATTGAGCGACAACCTGCAAAATTTGAGAAATTTTCATTATCCAAGAAGTGTGCCCATTTACGGCGCTTGGACCGCCCTCCATCTGGACTCCAGCACCAATAACGGTGAGGATGAAAGAGCGGGGAGAGGAGAAAACGGTTTAGCTGTGATGTGCCATGCAGGTGACGAGTTCTGCTTTTGGGAAGTTGAAACCTGCAGGCCCCAAACTTCAAAAGTTGAGGAGGGCCATACCACGTACTTGTATGCTCCTCGTGGTTAAGATTTCACAATTGAATTTGCTGAACAGAATCTGCAGCAGGTTTTCATAATTAACAAATGCAGCTAGACAGCTTGATGCAGTTCCATATGGGCTCTGAAACTGTCAAACAGAATTCATAAGTAACAGCCAGAGTCGCCATCTACGGATACGACTTGCCAAGTGATGCCACATTCCTGCTTTATTTCACCGCATAGGGCACTTCTTTTCCCTAGTTGGTATCATTTCCAAATATCAGAAAGATGATAAGTGATCCGGGTGACAAGTTGTTACGAAAGGAAATCAGCATACTCCGTAAAGAATCTGCTGATCCCATCTCCTTTATGATCCTTCGTCACAATGTCGGTGAAGCAAATCGAGGACTATCCTCATTAACGTGGCCATACATGAAGACTATTGGAGCGTCTACTGTGACAAATGCTGCCCCACACACGACCTGAGAAGATTCCCTGTATTAGCACTCCGTACAAGTATTATCAACAGTCTGTCGCATCACATCAAAATCAATTCTCCACACCATAAGCCCAATTCCCCATTGGATCAAGCATTTGCCCATCACTCCTAGCGTGGCACATGTCCCAATCTTTACGCGCCCGTCGACGCATAACAGGCAAGTGATGGACGGAAACCGAGAAACAACTTTGACGTTGTCTAAAGCGGAAAAAATGGCGAGGGAAAAGTCTCCGTGCCTGATGGAACAGAATTGTGACAATACTTGGTTTCCAGGACCGGCACTTGAGAACGAGGATGGAACCATTTAGTCGGAACTTGGAGGGCCAATTTAATGTAGAATGCATGAGACCTGAGAGCCATAGGGAGTAGAGTCGGCCGTCTTTGGCGGCCTAGTCTTAATGCCGCTCTCATGGTGGTGGAGTTGGCACAGAACTACGCTTGGTCTTTCTGGTCAAAACAGCAGACCCGATCGCAAGCGAGATACGATTGAGGGAGGCCTTTCTGGACCACTTGAACAGCTCAGTTTATTGACAAGGCACTTCGTGATCTTTCCAGCACTGGCAGGATTCGAGTCTTCAGTTGCCCTATTGGTATGGCGGCCGTTTGGTTGAGGAGGCGGAACATATTAATTCCAGTTGACGGGGCACGTCACAGCACCCAAAGGCAGGTGAAGTTCTACCCTCCACTTTAAACTAGTAGTTTAGTAGTAAACTAGAACAGCCCCTGTCATATCAAAGTACCCACATGGACATTCAAAGTACCCTGTTAGTGAATATACTTCTTTCAATACTATTACAGCACATATGATGTCTGTATATTAATCTTCGAGATACTCATCATCCCCACCTGTTGACCTACCCTCCCTCCTGCCATGGAAGCTATGGCGGGAGCCAGGCAACCAGGGAATTCAATTCGCGGACGGGAGCCAGGGTCAAAAATCCTCAACGGGCCTTACGACCAATAAAAAGGCTCCCCTGCACCAAAATGCCCAAACAACAGCAAGGATGAGAGCCTAAAATAACGTCGGCGCTTAGAAGTCCCCGCTCCTTGTTCATAACGTCGATCCGTCCAACCACATCCCGCAGCACACCTCTCGAGTGAAATCACTCCTCACCATACCATATATTCGCTTTGCCCCCTTCTTCAGGATGCATGCAGGTTCTGGTGAGTCCCCCGGGCGGGACCATGCAAGCATTGATGCTATGGATTGAAGACCACTCGTGCCCAACTTCGTTTCTGTTGACCCTGGACAATAATGGGGCAGGGTTTGAGGGGCTAGTCCAGTCGAATATGTCTATCTTGGTCGCTGGATGATGGCATTGGGGAGGCAGGAAGTGTAACCACAGAGAAGTGTCCACGAGTTTATAATAACAATTCATTCTTGCAATGCCAGTTTTTCTCAATGTGAGTCTACCTCAAGCTATCCTTCTCTCAAGGGATGCATGCTTCTCCGTCGTACTTGGCGAGGCTGGGCATGGTAAGGGTAAGTGAAAAAGACCAATAAACCGTCACTGGTGCATCGATACATGGCCAAGCATCGTACGAAGGACGACGTAAAACCCACACCCCCTCTACCCCCTGCTCCGAATTCCAAGAATACCATGTGGCGTGCACATATCTAGGTTACCCCCCCTTCTCAATCACCCTCCCCTTCGTCCTCTCAGCAAGTCAGCTTTCAATTCACACCTCAGCGCTAATTCTCGACGCAGTGCCGAACGTCACCAGCCGCCACACCGTTATATTACACCCCGTGTGTCGCCGCGATCTTCCTTCCCATGTCCATTCTCACTCACTCTGCGTTTCGACTTGGATTCTAGGACGTCGCAGTTAGCGCCAAGGATCACGCTTAAAGACCTCAATGTCCTCTTGACATTTTGATCTTTCGCATCACAATGACCTCGGTCTCTCTTTGCAAATTCATTCTTGGTCGGCTTTCGCTTCTCTTCACTGCCTCTTCAACTGCCAGCGTGCTCTGGCCATTCTTCTTCTTTGGTACCGCCTACGCCGCTCCCTCGAACATCGAACCCAGACAAGACGACGACGAGAGCGCCCAGCTCCCTCCTCCCGACAACTTACTTCCCGCTCAGATTGGTGGAATTGTAGGCTCCTACGCTGCTTCATTGGTGCTGGTCGCCTTAGTACTACTCCTCCTGTCCAAACGACGCCGCGAACACCTCGAAACCGGAGAACTTGAAGCTGCTTTCGCTCGTAAACAACAAGAGGCTGCTCGACAACCCGCTCCCGAAACCGCACCAATCCCCCCTCCTCTATCAATAAAGTCGCCGAGAAGCATCCCCCGCACCCCGATTTCCCTCCAAAACCCATACGAATTTTCACCCATCTCACCGGTTTCCTTCCGGTCCCAGAACCATAGTATCTACTCCAACGGCGCTCGCAGCGTCCACCCGAGCTACAATCCTAACATTCAACACTCCAGCACGCATTTGGCTGGATCCCTCTCCCCCGCACCGTACGTTTCTCCCACATCACAGCTTTCCGGCGCCCGATCTCCATTAGGAGTAGACGAGACAGTGGACCCAAGAGTCGTCGCCGCAGACCGCGAGATGGCCCAGGGACACGTTGAACTCATGTATAAGCTCGCTTTCGAGCAGGAAGAGCGGAAGAAACGAGGCCTTCCCCTTGAAGATCCGCTCATGCCAGCCGCTAGTCTCCAGGCAGGTCGCGCCTCGACATCGACTGATAGCAGCCAGCCTGGAGTGTCGGACCCGGAATCCACGACTCGTTTGAAGAAGGAGAGGACCAAGCCAGCTCACTTGAATCTTGGCGCCGAACCAACTGAGAAGCATCAGTCGCGAACCTCGTCCCTCTTTTCGGCACTTCGTTCTCCACGGAAGAAGGGCGTCAAGGGCGTGAGCATCTCGTCACCAATTATGACTCCCATGTCAGGAACTTTCCCCCGCGAGTCGCGAGAGATGAACACCATCCCGCCACGCCAATATGCACCTGCAGCACCACCACCAATCCCGATGGACCAGATTCCTTACGGTGCATCCAGAGCGTCTAACCAGACAATGCCGCTGACCCCCGACTACTCACCAGATGCCCAAAGCATCGATGAAAGACTCGGTGGTCGCGCCTACAACCCGAACCACTCGCGCACGACTTCCAATGCGCCAACCGAGACGGACCCCAACTCTGCCGTGTCCGAAAGCTCGCAAACGCCACTCGTTGGACTACCACAGTCTCCCAAACCAGGGAACGGCCGATTCCCTAGTCTTCCGTTATCACCCAAAGCAAGCCAGACCTTTGGTAACCAAGTACCGCCTACCCCACGAGGCGTCACCTTTGCAGCCCTTCCCCTTTCACCAAAGCCCGGCGCGACGTTCCAGCGTTCGGGTCCCTCGGCCGTGCGAGCCGGCGGGGCTCTTCCCCTTCGTGCATACGAACCTGCATTAATGTCACCGACTATGACCTCGCAGACCACGAAGCAGACCGTCTTTGAGCGCCTTGGCCCGTTATCACCGAGTGGCGCCCAAACTCCATACACGGGTATGGCGGTTCCTTACACCCCATACCAGCCATTTTCTCCTTGTATTCCCGTTACGCCTTCTTTAATCACTAGAGAAGAGCGTAAGAGGATGAAGAGACTTGAGCCTAAGACTCCTACTGTGGAAATGGTAAAGAGCAGCGAGGAAGTTTGGTAAGTGGCAATCTTGGGAAACCTTTCCCATACTACAACACCTCGTCGCCAATTCTTTCTGTGGCCAATTCTTTCCGACTTTATACTGTTGCAACCCTGTTTTCATCTTCCTGTTTCTGCGGTATTTATTCCTTTTAGACCAATGAAAGAAAATCGAAGAAAACACAAAAAAAGGACCGGAAAGGCATCTCAGCAACTCCCTCCATTCCTCGCGGATACCAGAGTTGAGTCTTGTCCATTTCACTTGGAGTTTCAGGGCAGTGTTACAAACTCCCAACCTATTATATATTGATGTTTCTTTTTCTTGATACGTCTTTCTCTTCACATACTTCATTCATATTCTATTTTCTATTTTCTTTGTTCTTCTAGAGGTTCGAACGATGCCGCGAGAATCTCGGGACGAGATTCTGGCGGAGATGATCAGGCTTGGCTGATTTCCTTCTCATGATTGATCTTGGATACCATTTTTTTGTATTTCAAATATATATTCTCAAGCATTTCATTTGGACTGCCTGTAATACGTGAACGCCCAGCATTGCTTTCTTCCATTTGAAAGGCCCTCGTGCGAGGTCAGGAGCATTCATTGCGGACATTCCGGAATGGAGAAAAGTATCTCCCTAGGCTGTCGAGAGTCGACGTCCTAGGGAAACTTGGCAATTCCCTTTTACAAGACAAGCAATCGGCGCTTACGAAGTCGCGGCTTCTTCAAACCGCATTTCTCCGGCGTGGTCGCAAATCCCGATCAGGTGAAGCGAACAACACTGCCGATTGGGCCGGGAGGGATGGACCAGGGGATTTTGCCTGAGGCATAAGTAGTGGAGCTCCCTTTATCGCCCAGAGATTGATAAGATGGATTTGAGGGTTCTTGAACCAGACCAAGGATTTGCCAGAACTGGGCATTCCCTCTACTATTATCAATTTTGGCGATTTTGAAAGCATTTCCAGGATATCTAAGGCCACATCTATTATCGATCATAAGTATGCTTTCGGAACGAAAGTGACGAAAAGTTTGTTTTGTTGGTCCCGTAAAAACTTCCCCGCGACGATTAGGAAATTCTTAAAGTCACGTGTGTTTTTTACTGGGGAGCTTGTTTGCCGATATCTAGCCGTCGACTTGTTTTTACAATTGACATTCTACTTAACTGACAGGTGTCCGCGTACCAAACAGATAACAGTGGGTCGCGATTGATCCCCCCCAGGGCCAAATAAACTGGAGAACTCATATGCCTTGTCCAATAGAATAACGTCATTTGCCACATCCACTAAATACCTAGAATAGTTTAGTTTCCAAGAAAAGCAGCACAGACCATCGAGTGTGATCAGCCACCAGCCACCGACGACCTTAGCCACATGACTCTGCATTTTTCGAGTACTAAGTCCGTCGAGTTCTGTCCACCGGCCACCTACGACCTTAGCCACGTGCCTCCAGGCTCTGCATTTTCGTAAGCCCGCCGAGTTCTGTCCGCTAACTTCTTCAGCTCTCCGAGCCGCCTTACGAGCCTCTCGTCTGGCCTGTTATCGAGGAAGTCCTTGTCTTTAACTTCATTCGATAGGTATATATATGCCATTCGTTGTCCTGCATCGAGATAGCTGTACGTACAGGCTCGTGAAGTTACACTTGCTCGCGGCAGCGACACCCTGCCTATCCCCGCGGCCCTGGAGCTCCAGGAGAACCTTGTCGAAGTTCTTCCCCTGCGACTTATAATCGGTGATGGCGAACGCAGGTGCGCATGGAAGGCCCGTCCGACCGAATGCCTCGTCTCGCCTTAGTGCTACTCTGACCGTTTTACAAGTCAGAAGTATGGAGTTCGGTGGCAGTCCCGGAGAATCAGAACGCTCAGTAAACTTTCGGAAAATCCACATTTATTTCGGTTATGATATAGAGAAGAGAAGAGAAGAAGACTCCTATTTCCTGGAAATCCCAACAAGGCTTAGGCGAAGTTGGCGCCGTTGGTCTTAGGGGCGGCAATAGTGTCACTTTCTTGCAGTAATAGGGCGAAAAGAAAGGAAACGAAAAAGTACTCCATAGACCAATGCGAGTTGACCAACCAGGGAGGCCAGCCAGCTAGCCAGCCAAAAAAAAGGCAAGGAGCAAATCCACCGGGAGTGGCTAATGCTTTCTGGGCTGATTATCGTACGATGGGTCCCCGAAATGGATATTTTCAACTCTGGGCCACTTTCCCACTACGACATGGGAATTGGGGAAAAACCCGCTCTCGACCCTGTTTCTCACCAAGTTTCAACAGATGCCTTGGGTGCCAAAATCCACTGTAAAATGGTTCCTATCCTCGCTATTTTCCCCCTGAAGAAAAAACTAACAAAAAAACCTTGTACCTCGGACACTCTGTGGCAGCCGCAGAAGACTTTCCATGTTCCCGGCGCCCCGTAAATCTCGTACTCCGTAAAAAACCCGCTTAGTGTTTCTTGTACCGCGGTACTTTGCACCTCGTATATCACCTTGAGCGCCAATGTGGTCCTACCGTGCTGTCTCAGAGTATTCGATACGTCCGACGAGCTCTACTCCGTACATACTCCGTACTCCGTACAAGTAGAGGGAGAGCAAAACACAGCTTTCTTTTCTTTCCCTCAATGCGAGGTGTCCAAGTTTCCCACCCCCACCCACCCTTTTGAAGTTATCACGTCCCCCCGTCTCTTCTCCTCTTCCTCCTCCCGCTCATCATACGACAATTCTCTTCCCTGGACATCCTATCCTCAAACGAATTAATAAGCCCGACGCTACCGGATTCATCGAACCACGGGTGGGAAAATCCTCCTTGGTCCTTTGTGTCTTGTTTCTTCAGTGGCCCTTGACTTTTTGCTTGTGATAGTGTGCCTTGAGCTTGACTGGCCAACCAGCGTCGCGCTTTTTTTCCCGTTTCCTCAGCTTGGCCTCGTCTGTTTTTTTCCTTGCTCTTTAGTGTCTCCCAGTCTCCCAGTCGCACACGTCTCAGGATCGTCTTGGGGATAGTAAAGGCATAAATAGCGAAGAAAAAAAAGTGTTACAAAAGGACTGAAACAGAAAAACAATCGCCTTCACGAGCTCGAGTGAACCACCCGCCGGTTTCCTAGTCGCCTGGGGCAAAAAGTTTCTACCCAAGCTCGCCAAAAGAAAAAAAAAACATTTCGGCCAGCCCCCGTCATTGTGCCCGTGTGGCAGATTAGAGATCTGGCCGTCCTCCACACCCCCCACCCTCTCTCTCCCGAGCTTTCTCTCGCCCACCCCAAACAAGCCAAATCAACTTGGAGACATCACCTGCCAGTTGCCTCCCCCTGGCGTTTGATGTCAGCCCATTCTTGCTGCAGGTCTCCATCCCTCGTTCAAAATGGCAGACCAACAAGACTCGTCGGCCTTATTTGGGCTCAATGACTCTGATCTGGATGTCGCACCCTCCTTCCTCGACGAAAACAATCCAACCTCTGATGATCAAGACCAGAAAGACAACCCTCCCACAACCGCCTCCGCAGAAACTCCCTCCTTCTTTCCATCAACCAACTGGGATTTCGACACTTCGCCATCCTTCGATACTCGAAACGACCCCCTCTTCCAGGCCAACCCTTGGGACTTCAACGACTCACGTCCCCTGCAGTCCGAAGCCACGAACCCCCTAACGGGCACCACTCCCGGCATTAACCCTTCCGCCTCATCAACCTCCAATCCTTTGGCCAACCCCTCAACCGCATCACCCGTTTCAGCCTCTGCTTCTCGCCAAAAGGAGGACCAAGATCAACAGCAAAGAGACCAGTCCCTCGTCAGCGACCTGAGCCTCCTGAGCATGCCCAACGTCACCATTGGCTCGCTGACACCAGCCCAGCAAGAGTATCTGTGCAAAATCGCCATGCCATCCCATACACAATCGCGTACTGCCACGGGCGGCAGGAGCTCAACGTTGCCCCAGCGCGAGATCAAGGCCGGTGGCACTTCGTCGCCAGAACAAGGACCCTCTTCGGCCAAATCCAGTGGTGGTGGCCGCAAGAGGAAGACGTCTGATGAAGCTGACGAAGAAGAAGATGATGATGACGAGCAACCCGTGAAGAAGACAGCCCACAACATGATTGAGAAGAGATATCGAACAAATCTCAACGATAAGATTGCCGCCTTACGAGATAGTGTACCAAGTCTGCGCATTATGTCGAAAAGCGCACGAGGCGAAGATACTACCGGCGACCGCGAAGAGCTCCATGGTCTAACGCCCGCGCACAAATTAAACAAGGCCACTGTAAGACCCGAGAATCCCCTGCTCGCGCCGTCTTTTGCAACTATTTCTTGCGGTGGCTTTACCCCTATGGAATGACGGGATACATTGCCATGTTTTTGCACCCCTTTCAGTATCTAACTTGTGAATGCAGGTCCTGAGCAAAGCAACCGAGTACATTCGCCATCTCGAGAAGCGCAACAACCGCTTAATCGACGAGAACACCCAGATGCAGCAAAGAATAGCAGCCTTTGAGAAGCTTTTTATGGCTGGTGCTATGAACGGCGCCATTGGCCCTATGCCACAAGCGACGCCGTCGCAAATGCAATTCCCACAAGACGCACAGCAATTTATGACCGCTCCGCCAGGTAGCGAAGCGTCCCCCGCCGGTATGATTAAGGTTCCCGAGAATATGAGGCGTATTTTGGAGGCGCAAAAGGCCTATAACGAGCCTTACCCCGTGCCCCACCAACCCTATACTCCGGCGCTCATACGTCAGCAGCAGATCCAGCAGCGGCAGCAGCAGCAAAGTCCATGGCAAAATGGCCGCAACCCCTATATCGGCAAGTTGATGGTGGGTTCCCTCGCTGGCCTTATGGTCCTTGAGGCGGTCCGGGAGAATGAGAAGTCCAACGAAACGCCCGAGGGCCGCGGGCTCGCTGGCCTCCCCTTCCACTGGCTCGGCTCCCTCCTCGCCGGTACCCATGTCAACGTCATGGGCCACACCATCTCCTCCTCGAAGCTGCTCCTGTCCCTCAAACTCCTCTTCCTCCTCGGTTCTCTCCTATGGGTCTTTGCACCCTCGGTTTTTGCCTCCTTCGACTCCGACGACAAGACTTCCCAAAAGACACAACAGGCCCGCGCCTCGCTCGAAAAGGCGCCCTCCCCGGCCTCGCCCATCCACGCTCGCCGCGAAGCTTGGCTGGCCTCGACCCAGACCCTTCGAATTCCCAGCAAAAACAGCCCCCTCGAAATTATCGCTCTTGCTCTCAATGCTGCGGGACTAATCTTTCGCAAGTTGCTCGGGACAAGAACTTACCTCCTGCTTACAGGCGCTCGTGCCGAACAAGAAGCAGCACGCGTCAAAGCTTGGGGAATCGCCCTGGATGCGCAGCTGGCCGGCGGCGACACGGATATTAGCACGAGCCGCCTGACACTTACTTTACTCGCTTCGGGGACATTGCCTGACACACCAGTGCGTCTGATGATGAAGGCACTGCACATCCGTATCCTCTTTTGGGATTTAGGTACAGGCCGTGGGTTTCGCTTTGCTTTCATCGATCGCCTGGCACACTGGTTGGCTCGCGCCCAGTGGGACGGAGCACGTCAGCTCCATCACGCCAACATGGCCCGTAAACAGCACGATGCTGAACCTTCCACAAACGGAGAGCCCCACGACGATGATAACGAACTTCCACCCCATCTAGCCCTTCTTCTCGAGCAGGACTGCGCCGATGTCTTCACCAATGCCGTTGTCCAACGTGCCCAAAATCTCGCCCGAAACCGCCCCACGATCTGCCATCCCAAGGACACTGTAGACGGCATCGACTCAGTTATCCACGACACGACAATTCGATCTCCCATGGACGCCATTGCCGCTTGGTGGGCGTGCCAGACACTCAAAGATGCCCTCACGGACAATCTCAGTGCAACCCTCAACGCGGACCATGCCCCAGAAGAGCTGGTCAAAGAAACGAGGGAGCTTGCTGCTGAGGCACTCAACCTCGCTGCAGGCGTCGCCCCGATCGGCTCAGATGCGCGCACCCGTGCCTTGGTCGCCAAAGCCCTTTTGCTCCGCGAGCACCGCGGCGCCAATGTGGCCGAGGCCATCAAAGCCGTCGGCCCGTTGGAGGCTACACTGACCGATGAATCATGGGATGCCAGCATGGACTCGTCGAGCGCCGATGTTAAGATTGCTCTACGGCGTGCCATAGCTATCGCCCACATTGACCGGGGCAAGAAGATTGATACAGCATCCAATACCCTTTCCAACATGGCTCCCTTCTCGGGCGGACAACCCGACATGTCGATGCTCAGCTTCGTTGCTGCCTTTGAGCTCATGGGACGTTTGTTTGCCGATGGCGCGTGCGACTCGACATCTCATAGCACAACGGTTGAACATCTCGCGGGTAGCCTCCGCATCTGGGCTGGTAGCGCTGCGGGAGAAAAGAGTGGTCTCGGTCTCGACATTCGGCAAGGCGTGGTGGAACGATGCCTGGCCATTACCAGCAAGGTAGTGGGCATGGAAGTTGATACTGGCTATGGCAGCATGAGCGAAGACGAAGACGTACAAGGCCAGACCAAGTTGGACTCATAATATTCGGTTCCTCTTTTACGAAACTACTCTCCTCAACCACTCTGGTTGGACTTTTCGATCCTCTTTTTTTCTAGTTCGGTTGCAGTACGACTGATATGAGGATACAATCATCACTTGTCCAACGATTTAGTCCTCAACTCCCCTCTTGTTATATATTTGTCCGTTGTCTTTTTTTTTTTTTTTTCATGGCGATCATGGCTCGGAGATTAAAGAAGACCTTTACCTTTTCTCTCCATTCGGCGTACTGGATTTCATGGCAAGAGCACGATCACGTCTCAATTTGCCCTTGGTTTTAATGGTTTATAGAAGTTGGCATGTGTACTGTACGGATACTTTGAACGATGTACTACTATATTCAACTCTTTTTCTTTCTTATTTTTTTTCTTTTGGACTTGTTTGGTTTCTTGGCACCTCAAGAAATTAGACCTTTTTCCATTTCGATAGAAACGACTGGAATGAAATTGAAATTTGTCGGCTCGATTTTTTTTTGATGCGCGTAGCGAAGCTGGAAGGATAGGCTTGAGAAGATCGAGGTTATCGAGGTCAGGGGAAGAGTTGTGATTGGCCGGTTGTAGTACTAGCATAGTAAACTACTCCATAGAGTGGAGATGTCGAAGAAGGCCTCTTGAGCCTCAAACCTTTCATCAACCCCCGCCATCTCTCAATCCCCCCCAAATCCCGTCTTTCCATCCAATCCCAAAATGACAACCAAAGACCAAGAATTCAAGTTCCCCCCAGAACACTCCTTCCCCCCCTTCTTCACCCTCCAACCAAACCAAAACACGCGCCACGCCCAACTCACAAAATGGACCCGCCTCCTCCTCTCCTACACAGCCCACCACAAAATCTACCGCCTCCCGCTAAACCCCTCCAACTCCCGCTGTCCGCCCGACTTATTCTCCAATTCTACCATTAATCGACGGCTGAGTCTGGCTGATGTGCGTGTTGTCGGGGAATTTTTGTGTGCGAGTGGACGGGGGGAGATGATTTCTGGGGGGGAGGAGTGTTGGGTTTTTTGGCGGACGCCGGAGGAGTGGGCTTCTGTTATTGAGGGGTGGGTTGAGGGGATGGGGTTGAAGGGGAGGGTTTTGACGTTGTATGAGGTTGTGGAGGGGGAGACTAGTTTTGGCACTGGTGAGCGTTATTCAAATCTGGTTTGTTGTGGGATTTTTATTTATTTTGCTGACTTTTTGATAGAATTTCATGGGCTTCCTATGGAGATGCTTGTCAAGGCTTTGAATGTCCTTGTTAAGCGTGGCAAGGCGCAGATTTTTGGCGCCGAGGATTCTAGAGGTGTTAAGTTCTTCTAAACAGGGAAAAGTCGGCGGGACATCTCTTCGTTTATTTAAAACATTCAAACATGGGTGTCCTATCTGATGGATACCATCCAGAGTATGGGCTTCCTTCATACTTGTATGTTTCTCCTAGAGACATGCCTCGTCCTTCCAGTCCCTCGTCCTCGTTAGGAACCTTACGCTGATCATGGCCGATTACCATTCAAGCCCCGTCACGCTACTATTGCCAAAACGATCAATGGGGAGGCAAATGAATGACAAAATGAATGACAGTAAATCGTGGAGAAAGAATGCCGACAACTCTGCGTACCAGAAACACGCAACGCCTGCAACGCCGTGCCAGGCTCCGCTGTAACCAAACAGATGGCCTTGGCGTGTGCCAAGAATAAATAAACTCCGGCTCCAAACGAAATCGACGCAAAAGATATAAGCAACATTTTCTATTCTTCCATCACTTATCCAGTCAAACGCCTTCCACAAGGTACGTCTTGTCAAACGTCACCTTTTGCTTCATGCAGACGTCCAGGAGCCAGTCGGGCGATACGATGCGTGGCTCCATGTTTCCGTCCTCGGCCATCTTCTTGAAGCCCGGGAATAGCCTCCGCTCATCGAGCGTGTTCGACGTCAACAGGTACACGGGCTCTGGCGGCATACCACCGTCCTGTTCTCGGGTCGTTGGCTTGATGGTGATCGTTTTGCCGTCGTACACCTTCCACGTGGCGCGGTTCGCCAGCGCGATCTGCCCGAACGTATCTGGTCCATTTCGCACCTTCGTCGTGCAGTAGATGGGCACGCCGCTGAGGAGGTGGCCGCGGTTTGCTCGTGCTCGCGCAATTGAAGTGTTGAGCTTCATGTTGAACTTCATCTCCGTTTTCTTGTCCTCGAGCAGATAGTCTTCGGGATCCAGCAGTTCATTTTTAGCTATGCACGCTTCCAGGAATTCTGTAGATATCACAGTTGGGCCGCGTGCGAGCGTCTTGAGGAATTTGAGTGTGCGGAGGATCGAAGGTGCTGCGAGGTACTGGCAGGCTTCACCTTCCTTGACGATCTTGATTCCGAGCTTAGCAAGCTTGGCCTACGCGTTCACATGTTAGTTTATAGACTTCAGGAAAGGCGGATAGAAGAGAATAGACAATCTTCCACGTAGGTGTGGTCCAAACTTACACGATCCTTGTCTTCTCTCGCCATATCGCCGGTCCACCTGCTGAAACCCGTCACCATCACGTGCATCTTGGACTTTGGCGGCCCCGAAACCCGTGCTTTCTTGGCTGGTCGCCGCCCGTCTTCGACTTCTTCCTCGGCATCTTCTCTTCTGCCGTTTTCCTTTGCTTTTTTTGACGCCGCCTCCTCGAGTTTGGTCTGAAGCTCGTCGGCCGCTCTCTTGCCACCCCATGGGGCATTGAGGTCCTTGCTGTGTCGTTTCTTCTCCTTTTCGTAGAGAGCAATGTCCGACGCGAGGTGTTGGATAGTCTTCATGGCCTTGCTCTTGGCGCTGCGTCCGCCCGTCGAAAGCATTGAGGGAGTGTCATTCTCCTTGCCTGAGGCCACGCGCCGTGGACGCATGGGTGTGGAAAACGACTGTTCGACTGGTGGCGTAGGACCTTTCAGGATCTTGAAATCCTTTAGATCGTCCCGACCGACTGCAACGCCCTCAGCCGGTCCACTATCGTAGGCGTTCTCTTGGGCCGCCTCTAGGATCTTGCGCTTCCTACGTGCGTCTGAAGGGATTTCGATACTGCCTGGATAATAGAGTTCCCTAAGCCTGCTCTCGTCGAGGAAGGTTTGGCCGATGACCTCGCCAAGGTTTGTGCGCGGCGGAAAGTGTGAGTATTTTGGCAAGCTACACGGTTGTACGGCACACTTAGCATAACTCTCCTCGATCCAGAGGTGGTTGAGCATCTCGATGCCCCAATCTTTAGCTGCTTCACACTTTTCACTATTGGCGCGAGCTGTGATGAGGTGTGTGTTGTCGGCGCGCATCGTCTTGGTGAAGGTGGCGCCGGCAGCCGAGATGAGGTTTTCGAGGTATGTCCGAGCTTCACCACCATAGTTGGATACGGTGATGCGGAACTTTTCGAAGCCAGGGATGCCGTTCTTCGGAATGGGGTAATGAAGGAGGCGGCGTAAGGGAGAGGTCCATTCGTCATGCGTGATCAGGTAGTAAAGCCACGCAAGGTTCCCAACATCCTTGCACAGGTGTGATGCGCGTACGTACTGTTCGCCTTCTCGATATTGACAAATGAACATATCACAGTCATCCACCGAATCGACAATTTCGCCGCCAGATGTGGTGATGATAGCTTCCAAAATCTGTCGCAAGCGCGCCGTGATGTTAAGATCTGCTGATAGGAGAACGTTCTTGCTCTGGAAGACGTTCAGGGCCACTCGTGAGGATCCTTCTGAAGGCGGTGGTAGGGAGCGAGGCTGCGCAGAGGTTGCGCCGTCGAGATGTTGGCTTAGGGGAATGTCGAGCGACTCGTCGGGCTGTCGATGTAGGATCTCGGCGTCTGGCAATAAGTAAGGGCCCTCGTCAATTTTTTTGCCCAGCTTGAAACAATCGTCAAACCTGAAAGGGTATGTCAGAGTCAGATCGAAATACGAACACCAGCGAGGTTTGGGGATTGAAGGAGGCGCCACAAACCAGTGCGGAAGAACAATCTTTGCTTTCAAATTTTTGGATTTGGCCAAGTTACACGCAGGGTCGTCCATTGAGAGAGCACATATGTGCGTCGTCAGTCGTGAGACTTCCTTTGACTCAGTTCCTCCAAGTGCCATAGTGGCACCAATGATACTCTCCTTGTCGGTGGACGGCAGGCCTCCGCAGTATATTACGACAGACGAGAAGAACATGCGAGGATCGGGCGAAAACTGGCGGACTTGGGCAAGTTTAGATCGTTCGAGTGATAGTGTGATCCATGAGTGTGTGACGACGGGGACCATCATGGCTTGGGCCTCGGTGTATTGAGCGAAATCGATCATATTGGATACGACGTGGGTTGCGAAGTGCATAGGAATAGAGCCATCTTGAGAGGGCTCTATGATCTCTCCACCATGTTTCACGACAATTTCGGAGAGCTAGAGAAGCGGGTAAGCAGTGCGCATGAGCAAACGAGCAATTCTTGACATTAGGCGGCGACGAGAGGAAGACCGTCTTTCCGATAAGGGGAATAAGGTATTGGGGAGACAAGAACCAACCTCTGATATTCTCTTAGGTGGTAGCTCAGTACTCGGGACGAAAGCAATTTTGCACTGGGCAAAAACGTCCTTGCTCTTGGAGCTGGCCATGGTGACCATTTTACGCGTAGACTCTGACATTCAAAGCGACGGCGTGAATGGAGTTGTCGAGACCAGTCAGGGGATGTTGATGAGTATGACCTGGAGTTCTTTTGTACAACACTCGTGCTTCAGGTTTGTTGGAAGTTGGCAAATTGTCGACTCCGAAAATTGAGAAAAAGAGTAGGAGGAGGAGGGTACAGGCAGACAACTTCGAAAAAAAGACAATCTGAGCCGCGAAGCACTAATTACGAGAGAAGTCATTCACAAACGCGCTTTCTAGAGTGGGCCTCTGAAAGTGGTAGTGGGGTCGCGTAGGAATCTGGCAGCTGATGACAACTGTTCAAGCCAAATATCTACTCCGTACTCCGTACTGAACTCTCCCAACATAACACCTTCAGGAGGTCCTGTTCTATTCCCAACAAAGGGAGACCATAGTTTACTGCATGAAAAGTTTCATATTTGAGTCTATCTATCTATCCCGCAGTCTATTTACATAACCGCCTCTACAGAGCACCCAAATGACAGTTGAGCCATACACACAGTCTTTTTCCCTTAATCATACCAAATTGTATTCATACCAAACCCAGGTTCGGGAATCCGAATCCTCGCCACACGGGCAAAGAATTCGTCCTGCCACCTGTACATCTCCAACCAACCCTCCTGATCATCGGTAATAGCAACCCATTCGTCGCTGAAATCGCACGGCGCAACAGCATTACTGTGGCCACCGCTCGTAGGCGTAGGATTCAAGCAAATCTGGCGCTCAATGCTTCCGTTGTCTGCGAGCTTAAAGGCCGCCATATATCCCGTGAGATCAAAGCTGTTGGAACGACTCGAGGCAAACAGATATTTGCCGCTAAAGGAGAGGGCGCATACATCGGCGCGGTACATGGTCCAACGGTCGGGAATACCCGGTGGGATGAGGGGGAATGAGCGCTGGGTGTAGATGGGCATGTGCGTGGATTGGTCGATAACGTATTCGCAGATGCGGTTGCCCTTTTCCATGAGAGCGTAGAGGTACTGGCCGGTAGGGTGCATGGCTACCCAGCGAGGGTGATCACGTGAGTCGGGGGCGTCGACGGAGCCGACGAGGACGACACGGCCCGAGTCTGGACTCGCAGGGTCTTTGCGGTGGACCCAAAGCTTGTTCGCCGTGAGATCGGCCGAGTAGAGGTACGTCTCCGTGGGGTCAAAGACCATACCGTGAATGCCGGTGTTCTCTTGGTACTCGTAATTTTGGATGTTCTCTTCGAGTTTTCCTGTAGGCGACACACTGAACACGTTTCCGTAGCCCGCATGTTTGTAGAAGGGGTTACAGTAGACGGCATACGGAGGCTTCTTCGCTGCTAGCAGAAAGATGGCACGCGTGTTGGTCTCGGCTAGGCGGGCTTGTGCTATTTGCGATTCAATTGTGTCAGAAGGTTGGCTAAGAGGACAATCGAAGGGGACCATGGTAGTTGAATGTTAGGGGAGAGGGAGGGAGCATTTACGGTCTCCACCAAGCTCGTGAGAGGCCTCGTGGACAATCTCAGTAGGGCTCTTCACAGCGAAGGACGACCACTTCTTCATTGCTGATCCGTAGATGTTCTTCTTCGCATGCTGTTTCGAGGGTTAGTCTCGGATTGTAAGGTATAAGTGAAAGCCAATGCGCCCCGCGCAGTCTTCATCTCAGTCTGGCATTGAGGGTATAAAAACCTACGTCGAAGCTCATCCACGAAATGGGTTCACTCTCCGGAATCTCAGTTCTCTTCACAAGCTCGAGCGTCAGCTTCTCATCGTCGAATGCAACAGTGAAGATGGCACCCGGCGGAGTCCAGGTGCCAATCATAAGATGGTGGACAGGCATCTTGGGCGAAGAAGTGGAAAGGCCTCGATGCTTCAAGTGAGAGGTGCTAGTCGTTCGACGAATTGAAGCACAATGGAAGGTTCGAGCAACTTGGATAGCTGTTAGGGATGATGTCTTCGCCTTAGAAAAAGCCGTCACCAACATAAGCGTCCTGAATAGAAATCTTATATGACAACTTCGCAATAGTGTCAATCTAGAATAAGAGGAAATCGCTACACTGGTATACAGTTTGAATGAGAAGTTTAAAAAGCTGGGATGGTGTCTTCAGCTTGCTTTCAGTCAAAATGATTGAAATGACGGAATAACGGAATAAAAAGACGGTGGATAAACGAATATCCAGCAATATGCGCTAACCGTTTGTCTGTGGAGATACGGAAAGGGTTGGGCTGTCGACGTAACTCGACTCGGATCGGGCGTGAGAGAGAATGAATTGAATGCACAAAGCGATCGAGAAGAGGACAGTGTATTTATTTCTAACTAGAATTAAAGAGTATATATTTTAAACTATCAATCTGTTGGGTGGAAATGCCACAGTCCCGGCTCGTTGCTAAAACCTAGGGACCCTCAATTCTCCCACGAACGGGGCCAAACACGAAAACACGGCATCGGTTTTCGGGAGAACGCAACAGCAAATTGGGTGTGTTACTCCCGTACGTAGTACACTTCGCCAATGGCAAAGATGGGATTTCTTTTGGAGTAGCGTCATGTTGGCTCCAAAGATTGCCCCTCTGCGGGGTCATTTGCTGTTTCGCTTTTGAGGTATGGAGGAGTGGGGGCTGCACGCACCAAAGAACGACGCCAAAAGAAGCCTCGAGAAATCCTGTCAGGTTCGGTAATTGTAGCCAGGTGTGAGTGAGGTAGTGCCAGCTGGCCGCAGTTGGAAGATTAGAAGACTTCAAGAACTTCTCCCCACGCCAGGTTCAATGTACGGAGTACGGAGTAATAGTTGTGAGTTGCACCTCTAATCACTGCTGCTAATTCTAATGCCAATGCTAATTTTTTTCCATGTTTCTTATTGTGACATCTAAGAAAGACCGAAAATCGGCTCGAGAACCATTGCCTCGAGCATCCTAGACGCTGGGGTAAATAGAGCAAGGGGCTGGCCACAACGAATACCCATTTGATAAACCTTCTTTGGATGCCTACTAAGAATCCGGACATCTCACTTTTTATGCCTTTTTAATTTTGCGTGTGTGTGTGTTTCCGAAAGTGAAAAAAGGAAGAAAATAAAGTTCGAGTCAGGACGTAGGACCAAGAAAAGATTGAATCATAGAAAAACGTCCCCCCAAAATATTAACCCCACCTTCAGGGGGGTTGCTCCATTAAGCCTGCTGTGGTATCCGTCTCTAGGGCGTCTATAGCGCTCAAAAAAACGCTTGACAGGGTCCCTCCAATAGTCATCCACTCGTCTGCATATTTCCTCAAAGTTCTGCTCTTGCATTGGCTGAGGAGTGTAGCTGCAGCCGCCCGCGTCTTCAAGACTACAGCAGCGCGACGGCACACTCGATTCTTTCTTTTCCCCTCCTCCCCTCGAACGTTATATATTCGACCATCTGTCAATCCCATCTACCTGCCTCGTCTATTCCCTCTTGATATCTGACCCGGACCCGGAAATTCCGATGCGAGGATTGTCCCATCACCATGAGACTTTTGACTAGGCAATAGTGGTGGCTTCGTAGACTCGAGCGAGCCATACACAATCGCACCGCGAACGAACTCCCGACACTTACTTTCCCTAACCCATCTCTCGATAGAGCAATGAATACCACGGGCTTTCCTCGTAACCTGGGCAGCGAGGCCCAGTACATGCCTCCTCCGGGGAACAACCCATACAACCAAGAATCCGCTGTGGCTGATGACAAGGAGAAGGAGAGCTCAACTGGATCCATCAATAGACCTTCTCCGGGGCAGAATGTTGACCGCTCGCCCGCGCCAAGGACGAGATCTCTGTCCGACGGTAGCAACACGCCTTTTCGACTTTCTCCCTCGCCGCATATATTTGAGACATCGCGACGGACCTCAAAGGATGATTGGAATATCAAAGAACTAGGATCTGGGCCAGTCACACCCAGTCGATCCGAGTTCCCACGCCGCGGAGCCGGCCTCGCCCTCAGCCTACCACCCAAGGAACACGCATCTCCTTCCCTCATATCGAGCATATCATCCGCCAAACCCACGCCTCCCATCTCACCCAAGGTCGACCACGCCTCCCAAATCTACTCGTCCCCCACCAATATTCTTCCCCGCCGTTCACGCGGTCTCGACTTTTCGCGTGCTGCTACGAGCCTGCACCACTCGACCCTCGCCGAATCATCACCCGACTCCTCCCCCACCATTGGCGGCCGCGGCGTAAACATCATGGACCGGGGAGGGGCGTATGGCGGCATCGAACAGTCATCTACGTCTCTCTGGTCCATGATGGGAAACCAAGAACGTATGCAGCTTTCAAGCTCCCTTGGAAGCACTTATTGCGCTCCTTCTGAATCCTCATCGTCGAGCGATGACGACTTGATGGACGAGGACGACGAAACGTACACCATGACCCCTCAGCCACAAAAGACTATGCCACCTGGCAGCGGTGCAATATGGTCAGCAACCAACTCGCCTGCATCTGGAAGTTTGATGAGCTTTCAGCAACGGCAAAGACCCAAGAAGAATCTCAAACGAAGGTTACGCGGTGTCGGCGGCGGGCCATTCGGTTCTAGCTTAGCCACTGGTATTTCCCGGTCACCCCCGAATGGATTTGCTCGCGACAGCGTAGCTGGTGCTCATGCTAGGAGAGAAAGCATCAGCTGGCAAGCCAACCAGTTGCATATATCAGGAAGCGAAGCAGAGGACATGTCAAGAGTGGCAAGCGAGACACAGGATGCAATTGCTACGACGCCGGGACGCGAGGGGCAACGAAGTGTCATTCGGCGAGTTGCCGCCCGACGAGCAAATCTTTTGGTATGCCCCACCAAACTATCCCCTTACCCTTTGTCCATTTGATTTCTGTCACTAACATCCGTGGTACTTGCTTAGCCGAAAACTAAAGGATTCGCCCGTATCCGTGCGGCGCTCGCAGAAGAAAGCACCCCGATCGAATCTGAACTGTGCCGGGAGGCCGAAGTTGTGCGGCAAGTACGCGAGAGCGACATGGATCTAGAATCCCGTGTCACGCAAGCATTCCCAACCTCAACCACGACTACGACACAATCATCACCAAATTTCATGGCCCAAGACGAGAATTTAGATGACGTTTCAGTCGATGAGATGCTTGCCGAATCGGCTCTTGGCATCACAGCAGGCCCGAAGAACCAGACGATCCGAAACACTAAATCAAAGGCCTTCTGGGACACATTTTCGGAGTCGAGCAGCATGGGTGGTAGTCGTACCACGCCACCCCCTCCCTCTACCCGGCTCCGCGGATCTTCATCTGGCTTTAGCGAGGATATCTTCATGGCCTCGCCCACCCTCACAGCTACAGCTGCTGGGTTCGTCGTCCCGTCCTCGACTAACCTCAACACCCCTCCCACCGGCATCGGAACCGGAAACACCGGAAACACCACGAGCGGAAGCGACTCGCAGCGCTCCAACACTCCCTACTCGGGCCCCTCAGGCCCTCAACATCCCCCGACTGCGGCAGAGATCACCCGCCGCATAAACAACAAGCGCCGACGAGACGACGACTTTGACCCATTGAGCTTCAAGCGCCGTGCCGTGAGCCCCAGCATGAGCGTACACAACTCTCCTATCGTGCAGAGCCCTCTACAACGTGACCCCGCCACATGGGGCTCGCGACCTGGCACCGGTAACGGCAATGGTGCGCCCAGCGAGTCCGGCAGCCTCAGCGGCAGCAACGGAAACGGGAGTGGTGGTGTCAGCGGCAGTGCTAGTACCCCTGCCGTCGGGACAGGCGCGAGACCGTTGGCCGGCAAAAGGGTTGGCATGCAGGGCATGGTTGATACCAGTGATGGACTGATGAGAATGAGCATTGAGTGAATCCTGTTCTTCAACTGCCATCACCCTCCGCTGAATTCTTCCACAATGCATCTTGTTTTGAAAATCTCTTTTCACTTTTTCTCGTTTTCATAATGGAGGGCCGAGGCCCCCCTCAAGTGGGCAAGATACAGGCCAAATTGCTGTATTGGGATAAAACTGCGACATAATGGGGAGTCTTTGGTTTTTTCATTCTTCTGTCAACTGGGTCGTTAGCATGGCGTTACTCTCTCTTCACTCTTCAGCCTCACATCCTATCTTTACTTTTTCTTCGATCTTCTACAAGGTTTTGTTAATGGAGCATTGTTATGGGCGTGCGAACAATTGTTGAGATCGGGTTTTTTCTAAAATGCATAATACATTCTTCTGTCATTTAATCTGGGTCACTCGGTGCACTCCGTGAAGGCATGTCTTCGACTCGCAGAGCCATTTTCTGTTTATATATAAACTATTAACGTTTTTTTTTTTTTTTTTTTGGGGGGGGGGGGGGGGGTTATTCAAGAGGGTATCTGTGAGGCATGGCCTTTGCGATAGAGAGAGCTTGGTACCCGGAAAGATGGACATGTTAATCTATGGAAACTCGTGTGAAGGAAAAGAAGATACTCGACGCAATGCTTGCCATGATTTACGAGAACAGTCGACAGGAAAAAATAATAGCATTCCATCATCATCGTCACTCCGTCTCATCATCAGGCACCCGTAGACCTGTTAATTTTGCATCCAACGACCGAGCAATCTCCTCCGCCTGCTGCCTAATGGCCAAAGCCCCAGACGACACATACCCGGCACTAGCCTGGCTTGCAACAGTAGCAGCGCCAACACTTCCAGCAGCACTCTCACTCTCATGTATCGGGTTCCCAGCCTGCGACGAGCTCCCCATCTCTAATGGCTGCGTAACCGCATGTTTCGACGAATCTGAAGGGCCCGTAGCCGAAGGCCCCACGCACACGAGATATAACCCCGAATCCAACCTCCGCACAACGACTAACCCATCAGACAATTGAATTGTAATCGTAACGGGGGATTCATGTCGCGCAGAAGAGGAAGAAGGCGAAACGGGGGGCGATTGCGCGGGCGAGTCGGAGGCCGAGAGGGCGTCGGGGATTGCGTGAGCGGCCGAGGCTTGGAGTATGCAGAGGGAGACTGCTACCGTGGCTTGTGTGCGGAGGGTGTTTACTGAGGAGTGGGTTTGGGAGGCGTGGGCGAGGAGTTTGCCCGAGTTGCTGGCTAGGAGGAGGGTGTGGAGGGTGGGTGTTAGGTTGGATTGGAGGAATGCTGTTACGCGTTTTGTGAGGATTAGGGGCGGCGGTGGTTGGTGCGTCATTTTTTGCGATTGTCGAAGAATGACGAGGAGATTGAATGGCACACGAGATTTTGGTCGTTTGAAGGATTGGGTTTTCGAGGTGGGTGATGGAATGTGGCCGAGATGCCGCGATGACGGCGGGGCTGCGAGCCCCCGGGAAGAAAATGGGTGGTGGTGATGTAGCAATTGGCCGGTAGCTGCAGCTATTTCGATCCGAAATGGAGATGGGTGCGGTTCGTTTGTGTGGTAAGTGAGAAATCTGTTGTTCTTTAGTGTAGCGTGAGGTTTTTGACGGGAGGGAAAAAAAGTCGAGGGATGATGGAATGGAGAGGTTGGTTATCTCTCAAGATATTTCAGGCTCTCTGAACGAGGGAAGGAGGGGCAGGCTGGAGGATAGTGGGACAGCGACAGCACTAATTTTACCCCGCTGCGAGGTTGCTGCCCCACTGGAGCAGAGCATCGAACTCCTAACATCATACTTGCGCTTGGTGATGGCTCACAGACTTCCTAGATCCTCAATTTCTCCGATTTTTTTTTCAACCGTCAGCCAGACTGATCAGTGGTAGCCTCTTCGCCTATACTACCAATCGTGTTGGACTTTGTCACAGCACTCTGGGCGAGACCTCGTCTCATTGGACATTCATGTTGGGTAGCCGAGGCAATACCTGTTACGTTGAGGCGTACTTTGGGTGCTGGTATGACTAGCCAGCCACCTGAGTAACAAGCTGTGTTGATCAGGGTAATGCCACAATTTTTCTTTCCCAATGCGACGCCGAGCTGGCTGCAATCGACCTCGACGCCACCAATCTCAACACGGCATGTCCGTGGTACACTATGTCCAAGGAGCATTACGATGAGGTGTTCGGCCTTGGTAGCCGCAAGACGGGCTTGTTCACGGACAGTCGACTGAAATGTATCGGCGAGATCCTTTCGTGGAACTATGCGGAGATTTCCTGCCGCATAGACTCGATCCAGACGGGTTTTGTCAAGTGCAATGCGACGGTTGTTACCGGAGGGGTCACCATGCGCAAACTCTTGATATTCAGAAACCAGTTCTTCTGGGTTGCGGCAAGTTAACCAAACTTACGAAGTGGTGGGCTCATCTAGGGATTATGTCAGTATCCATTCAGCCACAAAAACAAGGATATCAGAGTCTAAAGAGTGCACTTCGGCGAGAAAAGATGGTGGAATAAGTAGAAATCTGATACAAACCAGCCATCGAGCTTCGGATTGGCGTTATCAATGGAAGAGGTTCCACAGACTGCAGCAATTCGGCTGCGTGGAGGAGCATCGGGTGGACAGTTGGTAAGGAAGCTTCTCGCTTGTAGGTCTCTATCGTTGGATGGGTCTCGTGCATGGAGAGAAACTGAACTGAGTTCCGAGACGGGGACAGTGTCGTCTTTGGATGCCATCCTGATGTTATGGCTTCCTTACGGTGGCTGTCGAGATGAATATTTGCATGGGCGAGATTTTGGAGGATGACGGAGGGTTGAGAGAGGATAGGTGCGTGTATCACAAACTACATGCACAATCAAATGGAAACAGGGCAACAAACTAAGGCCTGTATCTAATTAGAATTAGAATATACTTTTCTAACGCCGCGCTTAATCTTTCCGAGATTTTCTTCTTCTTCTTCTTCTTCTTCCCATTCCCTCGCCCAAGTGCAATTTGCAAACCCAGGCATCCTCGTAATAACAACCCAAGTCTAACACACCGTGGTCCCCCAGATAAGCTCACCTCGTTACTAGGCTTTCAACATCGATGGGGAAAGCTACGGCTGGTGACGGGATTTGTAAACGAACAAGGCCAGCGATCCTTCCCACTGCCATCAAGTGTAGCTATTGGACTAAATAGGCCAGGCCTCGATGCATAGGGACATTCATATTTAGGGGTTATTAGTCAGTATCAAGAACAAAGTTTTCCATCAGCCACCAAGCAAACCAACCAGGAACGCACACAAAGTTACACCTTCCTCAACCTCTTCTTCATAGCACCTTCCCTCTTTATTTGGTCCCTGGAAAAGCCAGAATCCAACTATAAATTCTCGATTCTCGCCATGGACTTACTTGGCTTCCCCTTCACCTTTGCTTAAATTCCATACGAAATCAATACCTACAAAACCCTCGCCATCAATCGAGCTAATGCGATACGATGTCGAGGATAGTTTTGTTTTCCGCTCAAAATTTGTAAGGAGTCTGTAGGCGACCGTAAGCAAAGGGGACACACTGCGCATGAGACGACCGCTGGAAAAGATAGTAACGCCAATACTTGCGCAGCGTTATCTGGCCGTCAGTTGCAATATCTGCTGAAGGATTATGCAGCTGCAAACCCCACCGGAAAGCGGTCACTCCAGACGGAAACATCAGCGGATAGGCCAAAGCAGGCAAAAGCACCAAAACGCGCACCACAAAGATACGGCAGCCAATCAGAATGCTCAGTTAATGCGGAAAACCCACATTTAGTTCGGTTATGATGCTCCGTAGACGGAGCAGAGATGGTCCGGATCGGCCCAATCGGTCCAATCGGCATCCAAACCCATATGATGAATGCTTACTGAAAACCTTCTGTAGAGTCCCAAATGCAACCGCCAATGTACGGCTGTGGGAGCCGTGACGATAAGAAGCTTAGTTTGCTTTGGTAGAGCCAAAGCTTGAATTGGATCTCTTCCTCGTTGTGTTTTAGTACGTCGAAATCCCGAGGGATGACAGCTGTCAGAGCGGAAAAGTTAGCTTAAGCCATTACGGAGTTAGTATATCAATGATACGTGTACGGAGTATTAAAGTCTCGTATTGAAAACATAACCATTACTCATCAATATAATGCCCAAGACATGTAGCCGGCCAAGACGCCGATTCCCGAAATGTGAAGGATAAAGGCCATGTGATTGTCAGCTCCCTTCCTCCCTTCTTTGGATTTGCACCCCGCGATTTCCCCAGATCTGGACTCCGTTAGTCTGATAATTCAACTTCGAACCATTGTTCGCTCGCCGGACGTTCCTCATGCAGTCTAGCCTGTTGAGGAAGCTATCGTGGGGCCGAGGGACGTGTCCCGATTAGGCTTAAGGCACGGTTGCTATGTTCGGCAAAGGACCATCCCAATGCAAAGCTGCCAGTCCATTGCCGACATGGAAGCGCATCCTTGTTCGTTTCTCCATTTCGACTGTTTTTACGGTACTGTTCAATTTGATCCATTGTTTTTCCAATCCTTCCCCCATTCTCCGCTTTCTCTCAAGGCCGTTGTGATTTCAAGGTTCTCGATTCGCCATTGTGACATGAGCTGTCATATCCCTTTACGCCGCGCAATGTCAAGTGAAAGTTTGAGCAACGGTTTCTACTTCAAATGTACTTGTAATTAGAGCCGAAGGAGGAAAATCAAGAAGAAAAAAAAAATCCCGAGGCAAGGACGGTGTCCTTGAAAGAATTTCAACATGGCGGCCGAAAATTCTGAACAGAGCCCAACTTCATCAGTTACCATGGACGTGCAACTGGATGTCTCTCCTGTTGAGAAAAAGGGACCTGAACCACACACGACAGAGGTCGATGACATAGACGCTGTCGAGCAGCCTGCGTCGCTCGATGTTGTGCCTGACGGGGGACTGGCCGCGTGGATGCAAGTTGCCGGGGCCTTCATTCTTTACTTTAATTCCTGGTACGCAGCCCAGACATGATTTACGACCATGAATTTTTCCATGTTAATCGTTTTGGGGAACATAGGGGCTTCGTCAACACGTGGGGCGTGTACCAAACATATTACGAGCTCACATTATTTCCGACCCTATCGCCCGATACCATCTCGTGGATTGGTTCCATCCAGGTCTTCCTCCTCCTCGCCACCGGACTTCTATCGGGCCCCCTCTTCGATGCCGGCCACTTCCGCACCTGTCTGGTGACCGGGTGTTTTCTCGTCTGCTTCGGCAGCATGATGACGAGCCTGGCCACGCAATACTGGCACGCGCTGCTCAGTCAGGCGTTCTGCATCGGGATTGGTGGCGGGTTCCTCTGCGTGCCAGCGCTCTCCCTGCTGACACAGTACTTTTCGCGTCATCTGGCCATGGCCTCGGGTATCACGGTAATCGGCAGTAGTTTCGGAGGCGTCGTGTACCCGTTAGCGCTCCAGGGCATCATTGACAGGCTAGGTTTCGGCTGGGCGAACCGTGTCCTCTCGTTCGTGGCCATCGCCATGTCTCTCTTCGCGATCACGGTCATGAGACAGCGCGTCACACCACGTACGGTGCGGTCGCTTGTGGACTGGACGGCATTCCGAGCCCCTGCGTACAACTTCTTCTGCCTGGCCATGTTCTCCCTTAACCTCGGCTTCCAGGTGCCCATCGTGTATCTGCAGCTCTACGCCATGTCGCACGGTCTCACTAACAAGAATGTTGCGCTTCACCTTGTAGCCATTCTCAACGCATCGTCCATTCCCGGTCGGCTCTCGGCGGCCTTTGCTGTACCATTTCTAGGACCCATCAACACCATGTTCGCCGTGGCCGCGCTCGTTTCAATTGTAACGCTTTCATGGACGGCCGTGCACTCAGCAGCCGGCAATATCATTTTCGCCATTGCCTACGGCTTTTCATCAGGTGGAATCGTGTCGCTACCGGCAGTCGTTATGGTGGCCATCACGCCGGACATGCGGTTCGTTGGCGTGCGGTTGGGAACGTTGTTTCTCGTCATGGCCACGGCCTCGCTCGCCAGCACGCCCGTCGCTGGTGCCATCCTAGAGCACACGGGCGAGTACATCGGACTGCAATTGTTTGCGGGCTTGGTCATAGTGGCGGGTGCGTGCTTCACATTTAGTATTCGCCTGACGAGGAAAGGCACTGGGATATTAGCCAAGGTGTAGGCCGTTTCGATCCAGTGATGTTTTCCTCGTCTTTTCTTTTCTAGGGCATTCATAGACTTTACATGTTGGCATTCTAATATCACACAGGATAATGGGGAACATTACTTGTGCATATGTACGGAGAATATAGCATAGGGAAAGGGTTCTTTTAGTTCTTTTAGGGGGGGTTAGCGGGGCGTACGGGGGGTGGGTAGTTGGAATTTACTTGGTAAAATACACAATGGGAACACTACTGATTTTTTAAACTCTCTCCAAATCCACCATCTCCCCCTTTTCCCTTTTCCCTCCAAAATGCACATCAATCATCTTCCAATCGAGGTCCTCGGACATATTGTTAACTTCCTCATCCTGCCAACCGACATAGACGATCTGGAATACCCACAACGAGACCTCGAAGATGCACGCAATGCACGTCTCGTATGTCGGCAATGGAATGAAGTAGCAACAAGAAAGCTCTTCGAAACACTCACCCTCAACGTTTGCGAAGACGATGGCGATGAAGAAGACCAAGAAAATGCCTTCAAAAACTGGAATGCGGTGCTCGACTGCGCCCACATCCGCACGTGTGTCAAGACGGTCGTAATCTACACGTCGCCCGAGGATCTTCACGAACGTGGCTCTATCTGGATGGCGTGGGCGGTTGAGGGAGAATGGCCTGCGTACACTTCGGCAATCCACCGCATTGTCGAGCTACCGCACATGCGGAATCTCGAGGTGCGATTCCACCAAATTTGCATGGGCCGCAACGGCGATGACCTGCACGAGGATGGTGCTGAGCTGAAAGAAACTCGTATGTTTACGCTCAAAAACGTATTCTCCGCCGTGCAAGACTGGTCAGCAGCGCATGGCGGGGTTTCGCTCCGAGCATTGACTCTTCACAATCTACAAAATATGCCCATCCCGGAATTTACTTCTTCGCCGCTGTTTCGCGACGCTGTGCGCAACGTCGACAATCTCCGACTCGTTGTGACTGAAGAGCACAGAGAGCACGGCCCCGATCATGACATCTACCAAGAAGAGCGCCGCACCTATGAACCGTACCTCCAGACACAACTACTGCCCATATTCTCAGAGAACCTTACGACGCTCACGCTCTGGTTCCATGAGCCCTGGGCTACAATCCCAGGAGTTTTTGACGGCAAGAACCTCTCGTTTCCACGCCTCACGACTCTCAATTTGGGAAACTATGCGGTCAGCCACCGCGACCATCTCGACTGGGTGTACAAGCAAAAGTCCCTCCGTACTCTCCGCTTGATGGACTGCCAAGTCGTATGGAACCTGACCTTCGATGAGGACATCTTGACGAAATGGTGTCTACAAACTCATGATTGGGAACGCCGTGCGCCGGGTTCCTTTGGCATCCTGGAGGGAAAGGCCATCTTCACGTACAACGGTACATGGGCGCAAGTTTTTGAGGACGTGGGTGCAAAACTCCCAAATCTGACACATTTCTATTTTGGCTCGTATGATAAGTACGATTGGTTCCAAGTTCCAGATTGTAGTTCGGGGGACGACACGGACATTGATACGATGCTGTTTATGGAGCGATACGTGAATTTCGATATAGGAATGTGCCCTTCTCCGTGGCTTGCTCCGCAATACCTTGGCGAGATGCAGTTCGGGGACAGCTATGGGTTAGGTCCAGGCCAGGGGATAGATTCGTTAAAGATGAACCGTGCGAAGGATACCGAAGCTGAAGATCGGGCGGCGCTGCAAAAGGTCGTGGGACTGGTGCGGGACAGACGGATGAAGCATTGACGGTGGCCTGGCCTTCAGATGTGACAACACAAAACGAAATACTCAAAGCCATGTTGGCAATAAGATACGCAGAACATGTTTTAACTTCAACCTCATTAGGTAGATCGATTTGCATCCTTCAGATTTCTTCTCTCTCATTGTATATCGCTAGTCAAAATAGAAGATAAATATAACAACTGAGTGCAAACGGAAATAAATGAAAAGGAGCCCAAAAAAATGGCAGTGGCAGGATTCGAACCTGCGAAAAACATCGCTTGAAAGAGAAATCAACGCTGTAAGACAATGCCGCTGAACCACCGCTTCACTGCCGACAGGGGAAGTAGTAGAATATATTATAAAGCTTTAGGGCTTCTTACAGGAGGAGGAGGAAGGTGTAGGACTTGCTCGAATAATAAATAAACAGTCGATTTGGACCTGAAGAATCTCAAGGGTACGACTCAGAGTTTGGGACAGTCCGGAGAGACGCGGTGGTGGTAAGGTGAAGGTGGTCGCGGAAGCAATCAGGGAAGGACAAGTCTGAACCTCCGGCCTGACTCGGTTCGAGCCCAGATGCCCATGGCAAGTCCTAGAAGGCCGAAAACCTCAAGCTGCCGTACTATATGTTCAAGGGGAATAGGAAATCACTATATCAGCTGGCTTGTCTGTCCATCCAATGGCGATGTTCATACACCGCCCCGCCCGCCAACCTATACGCCTATCGCGCCTCCCTCGAAAGAGAAGTGTGATAGCACTGAGCCAACTGAAACCCACTCCACTTTGATAGTGACTAATATGGCATGGCTCTTATCACGCGACGATTTTCCCAGATCAGATCGTTTATTAATAGTTCCCACGTGAAAAGTATCAAACTCAAGACCCGATCACCCACGTCCGTCACCCTGTCGGGCTCGCTTTTCCGCAACGATGAACGACACCCTTGCAACAACCCCCGCCCCGCCCCCGGCTTACGATCCCATCCCAAGCGA
The DNA here is from genome assembly GCA_019925285.1 of Graphium sp. VPRI43844. Taxonomy (NCBI): domain Eukaryota; kingdom Fungi; phylum Ascomycota; class Sordariomycetes; order Microascales; family Graphiaceae; genus Graphium; species Graphium sp. VPRI43844. Next base: position 36,169 of record JADHKT010000094.1, read on the forward strand.
CCGGGACCTCTATACCCGCATCGCCCGACACAGCCAAAGTCGAAGGCCAGCGCACCAAGGTGCAATCCTTCACGATTCCAATCCGCAGTTGCAAGGCATGGGAGGTCAAAGCCGGCCAAGTCTGCCGTATCCTGACTCCCGAGGGTCCCCAAGTTGGTGATCTCAATGTGTGAAACCGAGCAAGACCACCTTGCCCCTCAGTCACATGAATCCTTCCCTGCCTGCTTCAATTGGCAGTATCCTTCACTGATGGCAAACGCTCTCTTCCCAACTTTCACGCTTTTCGGAAGGTCAAGAGCTTCAATCATGTCCTTGATGAGACAAGTAAGGGAATGATCAGTGTCTATTGTGATGTTAGTCAGAACACGTTCGACCAATAGGTCTCAATACAGACGTCTTACACCTAGGGCCGAGGATCGCAATCGACACGGGCGCATATTCCTCCTGGCCTGAAATTCTTGACATATATGCGTATTCCCCAACTAGATTCTGTCAGTACCCTCCGAAGTGAGGAAAAACAAAAAAAGAGCACCTACTCGGGATGCTGAGGTTTGGAAGTCCTGTCAGGCACGATTGGTGGTCTTCCTTCTCGCTCCAGTTATATATCGGTAATGACTCCGATGGATGACTAGTTTAGTGAGCCAGTGGACAGTGGTTATGCAGCAATGTGCTGTTAATAATAGCTTACACTCGATATTGGTCACGATGGAAGGGAGTTGGATCACCGGTAGGATAGACAAGAATTGTATCAAGTGAGCCATCGTTTTTGGAGAAGAGGATCTGATTGTCCATCCAGTCGGTATAGATCTTTTTCCTTTCATTTGCGACAGTCATCTGGTCAATAGTGACCTTGGAACCGAGTTCACTTGTATAACAGTCAGTCGAATGTTGGTTTACTAGAGCATGGCTGAGCCACTTGGTATTATTTTCTCACCACATGACGCGAGCCACCGGGTTGAGGTAAGGCTCTTTGTTGAACATTTTGTGATAGTCCTTTCTGAATTGAGACAGTTCGGAATTGAAGCCAGACCAAATCAGGGGACTCATTACCTATAGCCCGGTGTGCCATGTTATAATTAGCTTATGGCAGAACCAAGATGATCAGTAAGTACCAAAAGATTCTCGTACATGCTGTAAAAATTCGTTGATTGAGGTTCCGTTTCCTGAGGGGTTGTCTTTCTCCCATCGTTCAGAGAGGTTGATTCGTTCGATCTCAGCGCCGGCGAACTCGGAAAGAGATCTAATAAACTTATCCAACAGTCGCTGGGCTTGTTTATTTGGAGATGGAAAGTAGTCTTCCAAGTAGAGAATCCTTTTCGGACGAGTCTAAAAAGGGGAGGGGTAAAGGTTCAGCCAAGATTGAGGCACACAAAAGCTGGAAACAAGGGTGGGTTTCGACGTTTGATCTTACAATCCTGTTGGAAAGCGTTTCTGGTAATTGGTACCAGTTCACGTTGACCAGGTGGAAGATTCCAGCATCCCGCGCACCGAACGCAGTGGTATCAAGGGATCTAGATAAAAATGCGAGTTTGAACGTCAGTTCTCTAACGGAGAAGAGGTAGAGGACGAAATTGTACAACAGCTTGAACAAACCTAGTACAATGGAGAACTCCTTTGGGATCCAAAAGTCCAAAAGTCGGCCTGTTGCCAAAGATGCCCATGCTAGTTGAAGGGCCTCGCATACTTCCACTGGCTGATAGCCAGAACATTTAGCGATGAGAGGGAGAGAAATGGCTGTACTCCTAGAACACTCACTATCGGAGCCGACGGCAAAGTCCAACCAGCCATATCCAGCAACGGCAACTCCGGATCCACTGCTACTACCTCTGGGTGACAAGTAGCCATCACCTCGAGGATTCCACGGACACATGTATTCGATCCAGTCAGCGGTTGGTTGCTCTCCAGTTGCGAACTGGGTCGTCTTTGTCTTTCCAACAACCACGACACCGAGATCTAACAGCCGCTGTATGGCAGGAGCTGTTTCCGTGCAAGGTCCATAACACTCAGAGTAGGCTCGGGACTGGCAACCAGTCTTGACACCTCGAAGGTCAAAGATGTCTTTGACTCCTACTCGTAAGCCATTGAGTGGTTTAGAAGGCGTTCTATCAAAGTAGAGCCTAGATGGGACAGCGATCTGCAAATGGTTATCTGGAGTGCATTGGGAGATATCCTCAAAGCTGTGATATGATAAAATGTCAGTTGTGGTTGGGGTGGGTGGGTGTGTATCTGCACACCTGAAAACTCCGTTGTTATCAAACTTTTGGGAAAGGGCGATTTGGAATGCATCATATGTGTCCTCGTAGACTTTCCAGGCTGGATATACGTATTTCTTATCGACAATGTAAGGCCCACTGGGGATTTCAGCACTTGTATCAACAAGATAGCACAAGTCGCATCGGTTCTGTTGGAGAAAGCTTCTGAAGTCTTTGTTTACATCTGGGCTCCAATATGTCAAGTCTCCCTTTGAGGCCACTAAGATGAGAACTTGAAGAAATTCAACCGAGTACTCGTCGTCTTGTTGGAATCTCCTGATGACAGCATCGAGGCCGGCTACAGTGGTCACGGGGTGCTCCTTCTTGCCGCAGTTGATAACCGTGGCGGGAAGGAAGTGACCAGGCTCGCACTTGACGTTCTGGTTAGCTGAGAGAAAAGCCCAATTGGTTCTTTTGTGTGCTGACGTGGGCTGAAGGGTGGATATGAAAGAATGGACATCGCCAGCACCATTGAAGCAAGGAGTAGCAGGATCTATTGTTAGCAACGGTGGCCGTAGAATGAACTTGCCAACCCCAGGCAGTAGCTTGGTAACTCCAACACTTGAATAATGAGCCGATTTGTCCAGCATTATGGGGTCTGCCAACAGGTGCTTGTTTGAGATGAAGGGGACAGAGGCAGAGGGGCTTGTATCGGAGGGTTTTGCGCAACCATTTAGGGATGGCGTTAGTATGAAGAAGAGAGGAAAGGTAGGAAAAATACAAAGAGATGGGTAGAGGGTAGAGGGTAGAGGGTAGAGGGTGTGTAGAACAGATTATGGTGTCGTTGGGGGAAAGGGGGAGGGGTGCAGTTGCCAACACACCACACCACCATACCTGGCTACCTGCCTGGCTACCTGCCTGGCTATATGCATGAAACTCAAGAAGGCTGCGCACCGACCCATTTACACCGCGCTTCTTCTTTAAAGTTGATCTATTATTGGCCAGTCTTTACACCGGCCCTGCAATTAAAGCTCGTAGTTCATTGGTCAAGCTTTCATGGGCGGGGTCAATATATGCCTTGTCTATATCATCTTGTACGGAGTACACCTCTTCCACCCTTCCTTTCACATCCTGTTATGAGTAGCGTGGTGGCTCGTTGGGCTGGTCACACTGAAGCACCCCGCTTACACGCATTGTCTGATTCGTTGTTAAAGAACGGCTCGCTACCTGAATTGTTCAACTGGATGGTGGATGGGCATCCCACAGTTTCGCTTTGAAAGCCAAGTTATTAGGGGAAGGAAAGATAAGAGCACACACTGTGTTGGACAGAGATGAACTATGGCTCGTATTGAGTAGAGCTTGAACTATGCTGTGTTCTTGTCCAAAGAGTAAACGACTAATAGTCCCAGCCGATTAATAGACTTTTAAATTTTGCAAGAGAAACGAGCAAGGAACCGGAACTGAAGCCAAAGTTTCACATATTTACTAACCTGACAGCCAAATGTCTATTGTTACGAGCCTCAACTACTCGGCCGATCTCGATTTGTACAAAACAGAAAAGCCGTACTTTTGCAATATACCAACACCGGCCGAGATCCCAACCACCAACCATGCATCCGAAAGGCACGATGGTCTCAAGATTGTAGATATGCGACAGGATCTGGGTGGCTACAGCCTCGACAGGCAGGGATTTGAAGTTATGCGAAGCCAGGAACACATTGGCAAAAGCAGAGATTTCAAGAATATCAAATGGGTCGAAGAAAACTACTACTCCTTTGTGGAGGCGTTGCTGAAGCATCATCTTGGTGATGTGGAAGTCAAAATCTTTGACCATACTATCCGAAGGCGAGATCCCTCGATACGACCGGGAACACTCGGCGAGGACATTGCTCGGCAACCAGCTATGGTGGCCCATGTAGGTAAGGCAACCTGCTTCTGTTTCTTCCTGAAATCACGAGGAATCACTGTGGTTGGACCAGGTCTTTTTCGAGGGAAACTAATCGTATTACATTTCACAGACCAGACTTTCTTGAGCGGTAAAAACCGCGTGAGACTACACATGGGTGATGACGCGGAACAATACCTCCAAAAGAGGTGTCAAATTCTCAAGTACGAGTCCATGACGATGGTGGTGGCCTGATGACATTTCACCTAACAGGATATAGTGTTTGGCGTCCTCTATTCGGTCCTCTGGAGGATCACCCACTCGCATTGTGTGACTATCGCAGCACCAACATCGACCGAGACTTCATCGCCGCTGATCTGGTGTTTCCCCACTACATTGGCGAGCAGTGGTACTGCAAATACCATCCCTCGCACGCCTGGCATTATTTAAGTCGACAAAATACCAATGAATATCTCGTCTTCAAATGCTACGACAGCAAAGAAGAGGACGGTGTGGCCAGATGTGAGTTCAAAGCTGGTCACAGAGTATTGCTATTGCTGATAGAACATATCTGTGCCAATTAGGTGTCCCCCATTGTTCGTTCAAAGACCCTTCCATCTCAGAAGGCGCACGATATCGCGAGAGCATCGAGGTCCGATGTTTGGTGTTTTCTTAGGATGGATGCTTTTGCCCGAGAAGGAGGTGTCTGTGCTACAATCTTTTATGAAAACATTTCAAAGCCTCTTCGTAGTAATGGAAGTCCTATGCACCACAGCTGGGAAGTGATTCAAGGAAGCGAGCTGTCATCCCGTAGGGATGACAAGCTCACTCTATTTGGGGGAAAGATACTAGGCCTCACTTTCTGTCCTCTGCTAACTTGTCTCCTTCTACCCATTAGATGGGATGGCGACCAGACTTCGCATTGGCATTCCTACCAAAGTGCCTCCCTAACATGGCGGGACGATACACTCCAAGAATCGCTTCAATGGGAGAGCCTAGAGGCCATGAGATGAATAGAAGGAAGATCAAGCGGCGAGAGGGGGGGGGATCACGTAGAATGGCAAAAAGTGGTGTATTAAAGATTGTCGAAAGAGGTTGATGATCATCTATCGTACAATGAAAGAAAAGAAAAGAAAAATGATGTTCCTCCCCTAATATCTCCATCCGTGGCTCAGTGTGGCGTAGGCACAGGACCTGCTTACGTGCTGCTCAATGCCAAGCCATTCATTCACCTGTCCAACCTCCAAATAACTGCCCAGCTATGCCCAGCTTCAATAATGACTACCGCACAAATAAAAAGGAAAAAAAAAAAAAAAAAAGTATGCACACTCTATAACGGTGTAAAAATTAGTGAAAGTGTAAAAGAAGAATGTGAAGAGTGCGGACGACGTGCCTTACTGCGACACTAACCACCCTCTGCGCCCGACGATGGGGGTTCCGGTTGCTTGGTATCCGTATCATTCGAACGGTAGATTCGCGGGACCCAAGCTAGCCAAGGCTTTGCATTCGGGTTCCCGGGGTCTGGCTTCCAGGTCAGCCATGGCTTGGCCCTCCGCTCTTCCTCCGACAGGTCCTTGAGGAGGGCCTTAGAAGGGGGCCAGAAAGCACGCCATGGTTGCACTTGTCCAGGGAGAGAGCCCGGCTCTTCCATTGCAGATATTGGTCGTCGGAGGGGTTGGTGGAAAGTTATGTACTGGTGTAGAGCCGTAAAGAAATGCTGTCGACAACGTACAGAGAGCACGACTATCTGACGACTTGTTTCCAACGAAGAGGAGTTTAGCGACTTTTTGTAAGGAATTTCGAGTCAGGCTTGGATAAAAACCTTTGTGACGTTATTACGTACAATCCAGCGATGTTTCCCGCTCCTCCAATAGAAAACTGATACAGTTATCATCTGTACAGTTTAGGATTGTTCTTTACACTGATCTTTCACTTGCCTGGTATATTTTCGCTCCCGTTGAAGGCTACCGTTCTCTCGACCCAAAGCTGGAGGGCCACACAGATGTACAAGTAGCTGCGGCACTCCAGTGTCTGGCCGAGCAATGTGATGGTGGTAGGGTGAGATTCCAAGTACATCCCAGCCTGGGAGGGGGGGTGGCTGGTTGCAGAGCCTCGAAATGGGATGGACACCGAATTGGGCAAGTAGGCTGGCTGGTTCATTAACTCGTGCAAAGAAAGGGAAATGAAAACTTTCGGTTTCAGGGCTGAGGCGTACTACTTGTACAAGCATTGCTAATTCTTCAGTAAGCAGGATGCCGCCTGCATAGTATCTATCTTCTTGAGGCTTGTCCGAGATTTGCCCACCACTTCGCCCAGATCCCCTTGATTTAATTTCTATCTTTCATCATAGCAAACCACGGCGAAAACAACTACATATCCTCTTGGCTACTCTAAAATTGGTTCGAATTGCAATGAATACTTTGCGAATTGCTGGGCTTATCTCTCCTCTTTCAGGGCTCACCATTTCAAGACTAGGAATTCCCGAAAGCAGTGTACTTCGTCTTACCAGCGCTCGACAGTCAAACGGTTACTACGTCTCGATACTTAGTCTTAAATCTGAAGCTACACAGAAGCTTGCATCGCAAAAGCTTCTCAGCATACAGGCAACTCCTCGTATAAGTATTGACAGCAGCTTTGATGGACTCACAACATTATATAGTCCAAAGGGTGATCAGATTGATGCAGAGTAGGCGACACATCTTTTTTCTACGCTGCCTTTGGCACGTAGCTCTTCACTGTAGCCTTTTTTTTTCATTGTTGACTTTCTTCTTGCTAATGGGGTTTTGTTTAAAACCGTCAATAGTATTGTCGCAGTCCACGGTTTTAATGGCCATGGGTTCAGGACCTGGCTGTATGACCATCGCCTGACCAAGCTCATGTGGCTTCGGGACATCCTTCCAGACAACTTCCCAAAAGCTAGGATCATGACTTTTGGTTATACATCCGGCATAGTCAACAACTCGACTTTGGATATTAATAGCATCGCCCAAACACTAGTTGAAGTCCTCGAGGCAGAAAGGCACGACGTTCAGGTGAGATTCGCCCCAAGAGCCTACGCATTGGATGTGTGATGTGTTTCGTGGACTGATGTGATAATATCATGTACATATAGTCCCGGCCTATTGTGTTTATCGCTCACAGTTTCGGAGGGCTCATTGTCAAAAAGGCACGTTGCGCGCGGACTGCACACAGTATTATTACTATATGAACCAAACGAGGGCCGAATAGATTCTAACAATTCAAGGACGTTATGTAGGCGCTGCTCCTTTCAGACAAGAAGTCGGACATGATCTCCAATACACGAGGAACTCTTTTCTTCGGTACTCCCCATCGGGGATCAGATGTTACCAGCTATGCTCAGATCCTGCGCAATATTGCCGGCTTATTCCGAACAACATCCAGAATGATCGACAGCCTAGAGAGGGATTCTGATCATCTCAAGAGATTAAACGAAGAATTTGCCAATTTACTGAAAGATATGCCCCTGCGTGTCGTGAGTTTTGTTGAAGGTAGATTGACGAGCATTATGCTCTGGCGAAGTATCAGAGTCAGTAGTCCTTCCGATCCCGGTCTTTATCGAAGCTAACCGGCAGATCATTAACCGTAAATTTTCCCTAATTTATTCCAGGTCGTTGACGATTACTCGGCTATCATGGATATTCCGGACGAAGCCTGCGTTTATCTTGACGCTGATCATCGCAGCTTAGTTCGATTCAGCAGCTTCGCAGATAGCAATTGTGGCCGGGTTCTGTTCCAGCTTAAGAAAATTTTCAGTTTCTCCGAGCCATCCAAGTCGTTTTCAAGACAGACGACGTTGGATTGCAATAGCTCTACCAATCTGCCTTCTCCCGCGCTGTCGCCGGGGAGAATTTCATTTGAAAGACAAAGAACGGAGAGGCTCGAACAGGACGAAAAAAGGGCATACACACCCTCCTGCACCCAAGAAAGCCAAGAGACCGATTACCCTCTGAAAACGGTGTTTACAGGTACGGTCATCAATGATAACGAGATGCAAGAAAGGCCTGGTCTGCTAGAAGAGGTGGGCACGAAACTTTTGAAATCCAAGAATGGCACTGTCACGGATGGGATCAGATGCTGTGCATTACAAGGGATGGGCGGAGTTGGGAAGTCGACTCTTGCCATGAAGTTCATGGAGCGCAACAAGACCGCCTTTCGATACATCTTTTTCCTCAGCGCCGATACCCAGGTAAAGTTGGGTCAGGGCTTTGCAGATGCTGCCAGATTGCTACGTCTGGGAACAGACGATGAAATAAAGAACCCCGAACAATCACGAACCCTTGTCTTGAACCATATGAGACAGCACGGTAAGTGAAGCCGCGAGATTCGGCTCTATACAAGGGAGCTGCCGCCTCCGTGGCCGTTCCGACTTTGCCCACTGATTTGGTGACTTGTAGGAGATTGGCTACTTATCCTCGACAACGTCACACGAACCGACTTTCTCCAACAATACTGGCCCTATGGTGCATCCGGGTCAATCCTTGTAACGAGTAGGGATATCCACGTGTCGAGGTTACTCCCAGGATCATGCCATAGCATCAAAGTTCAAGCCTTTACCGACTCCCAAGCAGTCGCATTCCTGGAACAGCAAGCATCCATGACTGGAAACAACTGCAATAACAAAACGAAAGCAGCTACAAAAGCAGCCGCTGTCAAGATTGCTTCTCAATTAGGAAATTTCCCCATGGCACTACGGATCATCAGCATCTTTGCCTTGGAGACCAGCTTGAGCCTTTCCAAAGTGGCCCAGCTCCTCGAGACCCATGGCAATGTTGAGATGCTCTCAAAGGAGAGCGATATTGCCAAGAAATTCTATGAATACACCTTCCAAACCGTCTGGCGCACCGAAATGGAATCGTTTGACGAGAGGACCTCAGAGTTTCTCAACGTCCTCTCCCTGCTCGACGCTGATTCCATCCCAGGTGATGCTATATTCTACAACAGCTCTGAATCACCAAATACCTTTGACAGTCCTCTGTTCAAGGATGAGTTAGAGTACGCAAAACACCTTTGATTCTTCTTTGCGATTGCGAAAGAACTCAGCTCCGCATGGCTTTACTTGTATATATGGTATATGTATTAACCTTTTTCTGTTTGATTTTTTTTTCCTCAGGTATCGAAATACCCTCAGACCTCTCAGAAGATATGGCTTCATAGATGTATCCGATTCAGGTACAATCAAGTTTCATGAACTGGTTCAACAAGCCCAGCTGGAAAGAATTAGTTTTCAGGACATGTCTAAAGGCTTCAATGTCGCGGCCTCTCTTATTCGGCAGGTTTTTCCCCGTCAGAGTTTCGGTCAGCATATGCATAAACTCTGGCCCGATTGCGAAAGATTTATTTCTCATGTTCTGTCACTTGAGAGAGCCTATCGACTTCGCAGTCCTTCACTTGCTGCCCCGTTAGAATTTGCAGAGATGATCTGTGATGCCTCGTGGTGAGTCGAGAATTCCATATTTTTTTTCAACGAGACCATGACAAAAGTTTACAAGAAAAAAAAAACGTTCTAACTCGATAATCTTGTTTAATCTTCCTTCTCCAGGTACTTGTTTGAAGTTGGCGAACTAGAAGAGACGCTCAAATACCTTGCTACAGCGCACCAAATCTGTCAAGCAGCCAATGAGGAGGACGGGCTAAGTATGGCTCGAGTATACATCGGACAAGGCATCGTGCACTCTCATAGAAACCGTTATGACATTTCAAGCAAGCTGTACGAAAAGGCATTCCAAATTCGATTGCGGAAACTGCCCGCCACCGACCAACTTCTCGCCAATAGTTATATGCAAATGGGGCTTGTGAGGCAGTCAGAGGACCGTTTTGATGAGGCTGTTGACAATTACAGAAGATCAATTGAAATACGCGAGATATCTCCCGACAAAGTTCCGTCTCTCTTGGCTCTGTCCTATATGAACCTTACGCGATGTCTCTATCTCAAGGGTGACTGGCATGGTACGGAGCAGGCAGCCAGATTGACAGAGAAGTCCTTGAAAAACTTGGACCCAAAGGAACGGCTGCTGTATATCGCTAGGTAAGCTTGATTTTCGCTTCCTACCCTTGGGTGCTCCGGTATTCGTCCAATAAACTGATGGCCTACATTCACAGTTTGGGCTTTATCCATGGGAATACCGTCCTCGCACAGGGAAGAACAGAAGAAGCCTTGAAAATACAAAAAGAGACCTATCAATGGATGGTAAAGGCGTGTCGAAAAACACATTACTACACCACATCGACACAACATAAGATTGCATACATCTATGCCAAGCTCTCGAGACACAATGAGTCAATGCATGTCTTTCTTGTGGCCTAGCCTATCGGCAAAGGACAAAGGCTAACACTTGGTATCAGAAACCTTCTCAAGGAAACGATTGAAACCGTCGAGGAATTTGGGAAGGGGAGTTCTGCGTCTGGTCGGCTGGCCAGGAGTGAGCTCTTGCTTTCTGAACAGCTTGCTGCAGTAGGGCGTTTGGGCGAGTCGAGCGAAATGCGCGAGCGAGCGTATCGACATTACCAAGAGGCCACAGGGAATCAACCTACTAATGGATCAGCTGTTGACTTTGACAAATTGGTTGCCGCTATTGAGAGGTAGAGATGACGCTGTGATTCAGTTGTATATCGGGAAGACTTGGAAGGCGTTGGTTCAATGACAGAACAAAAGAATTGGTGTCTTCCAGTCTCAGGGTTGTTCCGTCATACTTATACTCGCAATCCCCCAAAATGGAACACGGCACATGTTACGGCCGATAGAAAAGAGCAGCCCACTTGAAAACTATCGAGGCATATACGCCCCTTTTGCGTAAGGCATTACCTAGTATGCCCAAGTCACAGAACTCCCGCTTCTAGATGCAAGTCTATACATTGAATTCCCGCCAGTGTTCGTCCAACCGATGAATGCCCGACTCGCTCTCATCAATGTGCACGATATTCGCAGGCTCAGTACAACCACGCGGCAAATCTGTCTGTTTCCATACCACCGGCACAGAACGTACAGCATCCCGAATATTGCCGGGCCCCAAGTGTGTGCGAAATTCCACCATCCAGTGAAACCGGGGTCTAACTTCCCAGTACGGGTGGTAGGAGGACAAGTACTTGTTTTGGAGGGCTGTGCTCGGTTGGTGCTCTGAAGAAAGGCTGATTTCCTCAGCGAGACCCCCCAGACCAGCGTAGAATGTTCCGGATGTGTCCGATGCCTTTGCGAGGGAGTAGACCGACTCCTCGAGTACGTGGCGGTTGGGGGGTAGAATGGCTGCATCGGGACGGAAGAGTGATCTCTCGACCGCAGCAGCGTGCCAAGCGCAGTGCGCACCACGCATGTAATCGCACTTTTTCTGCCGGGGTAACAAGTTCCACCTCTCCATTTGACGAGCCAAGTCTATATCGCAATTCTCCAAGCCCTCCCGGCTCCGTACTGGAAGTGGAAGCCGTTGCGAGCACGGTTGGGCAGCCGTGTAATCATAGGGCCGCGGGAAGCGGAAATCAAAAATCTTGAGTTCGCCATTCGTCTTGCCGCCCGCAATGAAGCGGTCCAGCCCGTATGCCAGGAGACAATTATACGTCTCGTATGGCGAATTGTGGTCATGATAGATGGAGTCACAGCCCCGCGGTGTCCGGGTGTCGAGAAGGCTAACCTGACAGTTAGCTACACTGAGAGGGGCGCAAGAAGGAAAAGAAGCAAATCGGAAGGGGCAACTGTCACTGCTCACTCCCGAGAATGAATTCTTACCGACACTCCCCATCCTCCCATGCCGTAAGCAGACATGGACCACTCATCTTGGATGAAGAACCCATGGCAATGGGTTCAATAGCGCGTACCGTTGTGTTGGTGCCAGTCCTCACGAAAGATCCAATCACTCTCTTCAAAGCTTGGGCCTTATCTCCAAGCACTGTCCTAAGCCCCGTAGGCGTGACGGCAAACCAGTCAAGGGGATTTCTCGCGTTTGCAAAAGCACAAGCCATTCTATCACTCGACATGAATTTGGATTCCCGCAAAAAGCTTTTCGTTGTCAATCCAAACTCCGAGATTAGGTCGAAGGTCTGGACAGGGGCCGAATCACCCTGATTAATGCGCTGGATATCATAGAGGAGTATTTCACGCTTGTCTGACGCCGAGATGAGACTACCTCCCGGCTGCTGGCTGATACTGGCTACTGCAAGCTGGGTCATGGGCCTCTGGGCAAACGGAGTTTCTGAGGAGAGACTCCCTTTTGTATGGACAGGCGCCAGCACCGACACGTGCGCACCCAGGCCGTTCTCATCTACTGACAGGAGTCTGAGATCACCGTTTAGACGACCAGTAATCAAACCAAATTCGCCACCCCTCTCGACAATTTTGAGAGCCGTCACGTCGCCGAGACCAGCTCGCAAGCCGACATCAGCGCCTTTATACCGATGTACCTTTCCAGTATCCTGGCGCAATTCTTTGGCGTAACGAGTTGTCATGGGCCGCACAAACGCATAAGCATCAGGACCCCAAGAAGTGGCAAAGATTTCCATGCCCGTGGGCATAAGAGCGGCATCGACGTAAACGGGAGTCCGCGGCTGCTCCCAATTCCGGCCCCTTCGCCGAGTCTCGGGAGCATCAAGAGGGTGATATCCCTGACTGAATTGAAAAGCACGACGCTCCCAGCACCGACTCTGCCATGTCAGCGTCCTCGCATACTCTCGCCACCGATCGCCACCGTCATTTTTCGACGCCGGTGGCTCCAGGCTCTGGGTCGGAAAACAAGTGCGAACGAAAGTTTCCCAACCGATTGAATTGACAACCGAGTAAAGAGATCGACAGGTCAAACCGAGATTGGCGACATCTCGAGCCGTAAATAAAAAGGAGATGATGTTGAGGATGGTCTCATTGGGAAGAGCATCGATGGTTTTTGGGTGAGTCATAAGTTGCTAAGATCATGGAAATGGGGCACCTTCCAGCACAGCACGGAAAGAACCAAAGGAAAATATTGTCGGGGGGAGATGTTGAAACAGATTGAAGGAGAGGAGGGTGTGGCAAAGGAGGAAATGTAAACTACGAAATGTTGAAGTATCGAAACAAACAAAAATCTCCGACTTGAATTTCTTATTTCTTGTGGAGTCGAGATGAGCTAATCTTGGCTTATCAAATCCATCCACGGAGCGAAATATCAACTCAACAATCACTGGAACGCATCTTGTGATGCTGAGAAAAGAAGTCGTCCAGCAGTCGATGTGCCTATTCAGCTCGGGCCATATGTCTATGAGCAGATCACTCGCTAGATCACTCGCTGTCTAGCTAACAGAATCCAACCCCGAAGAGTGTAAGAGTGTACATGTCGGCCAAAGGAAAAGAAAAAAAAAAGGTTACATGTATCATGACCCAACTCAGCGAGGAAAGGAAAAAGAAAGAAAAAAAAAAAAAAAAAGGCGATGCAGAAAACACTAGAGGAAAAATTCAAAAAAAATTCAAAAAATTCAAAAAATTCAAAAAATTCAAAAAATTCAAAAAATTCAAAAAATTCAAAAAATTCAAAAAATTCAAAAAATTCAAAAAATTCAAAAAAAATTCAAAAAAAAAAAAACCTTCTACAACTTGGAAGCCTTCTCCGGAGGCCCAATGAGCGCTAACCGCTCACGAAGCGTATCCTCAGCCTCCTTCACAATCCGCGGCACAAGTTCGCCCACAGTAGGAATATCATGAATCAGCCCTATGACCTGGCCCGTAGTCCACACGCCATAGTTAGGATCACCATTGATAAACACCATCTTTCCGCGCTTTCCGCTCATGAGCGGAGCCATGTCCTTGAAATCATCCGTCTTGCTCTCGCGCTCGACTTTGGCGGCCTCGAGCGAGACGTCGTTCTTGTACAGACGGGTCGTGTTCCTCCACCGGCGCATGACGAGCGTGGTGTCCGTCTCTTGGGCTTGGACGATGGTCTCTTTGATCTTTTGGTGGACGGGGGCTTCGACTGTGCACATGAAGCGGGTGCCCATGTTGACGCCGGCGGCGCCGAGACACAGTGCTGCTGCGAGGCCTTGACCGTCGGCGAAACCTCCGGATGCGATGAAGGGTACGTTGAGGGATTGGCGGGCGCGGCTGAGGAGGATGAAGTTGGTGATGTCGGACTCGCCGACATGGCCGGCGCACTCGAAGCCATCAATCGAGAGGAAATCGACGCCTAGGTTGATGGCGCTCTGAGCATGGCGGATAGTAGTGCACTTATGAAGCACGATAATGCCCTCCTTCTTGAGCATCTTAATGACAGGTCCAGGGCTGTTGCCAGCCGTCTCGACAATGCGCACGCCCTCTTCGATGACGACGCGGGCGTAGGCAGCGTAGTCCGGGGGCACGAGGGCGGGGAGAAGTGTGATGTTGACGCCGAAGGGGCTCTTGGTGAGAGTGCGGCATCGCCGAATCTCCTGGCGCAAACCTTCCGGTTCAGGGAAGATGAGAGCCGTGATGATTCCTAGGGCGCCGGCATTGCTGACAGCGGAAGCAAGATCGGCTGTACCGACATGCTGCATGCCACCCTGGACAATGGGCACTGTATTTTGAGAGTGTCAGTCCATGTTTCGCCAAATTTCCGCCCGACAAATTGAATCTTGTCTGTACTCCGGATGTTGCCCTCGCTTCTGTGAAGGGTAAGCAACACTTGTTCCACCCTCCCGGCAAAGATCTAGATCTCATCCTTTCTTTTTTTTTTTTTTCCCATTGCGAGCATGCAAGACATCTCACTCGCGACAGAGTCTCAATCACGCCAGGAATCAGGAATAGAGCTGCAAAGCATACCTTTGATGCCCAGTCGGCGAGTGAGCTCTGTATTGATCGCCATATTGGCAGGTGGTCGGCACTATATCACAAGCCAGGAAAAAAAAAGAAAGAATATAAAAAGAATACAGAGTATAAAAAGGAGAGATTCAGTAATAGTATCGTACCTGTACCTGGAAGAGACTCGGGGAATGAATTTGAATTTGGGGAAATACTGTCTGGATTTAAACAAGGGGCGTCTCGGCTAGCGAGGGGCCGAGAAAGATGGAATCCCCTAACCGCAGCGCTTGTGATAGCAATCATCTTGCTTTGGACGCCATGTTAGCTAATTAGCACTTGGAAGTGGAGCGGCTTTCCCCTCCAAAAATCTGGGGTGCCGAGGTTCATAGCGGTCCACATTTTGCCATGGTAAAACTGCTGTTTTTAGCTCCGGCTTTCCCGTTTTCTACGGAGTACACGCATTAAACTAGATTTATTACGGAGTAGATTCATTACGAGAGAGACGCGATGGAATGGGGTAGAGTGCATTCTCTTGGGTTTTATGTTTACCTGACTTCCCCCAGTTCTCGTTCTTCTCTTCACCACCGTGCGTACTCCGTAGATTTTGATGCAAGCCGGTCCGGCTGGGGTGATGCTGACTGATACGTGTAGTGTGGGTCTCCAAAGTTTCCAAAGTTTCCAAGGTTTCCAAGGTTTCCAGGTCCTGAACCATCCCTCTCTGCAAAACCAAGAAATCAATCAAAAGCCTGTTTCTCAGCACAAGAGTAGAAAACCCTCCTGGGAATGGGAAAACCTGCAAATGAACATTTTGATCTACCATCTACCATGTTAAAGACTTTAACGAGGAACAGCTCAAGGCCAAAAGCCTTTGCTGCATATTAATACCCGTCCACCCAATACTCTCCAGTCAGTCCACAGTACTCCGTAATACGTGTACTCCGTACAGGCGACAATACTCCGTACAGCAAGCACTATGCTACTATGCTGCGCTACACCAATTCAACAGTACACACCTGCAAGTGGTTCACACCTGTCCATCGCGAATACCACCCAGGATCGATCGAGGAACGCCATCTCCCACAAGAAGACATACTCATCAATCCGAAGCCCGAATCTGTCATATCGCCGGGGGGGGCAGACATGACAATTTGCCATGCTAGAGAGCCAATCATGGGATGCAGGTAATACGAAAACAAGCCGCCATCAAAGCCATCACAAGCCAGTTGATAGAGGGTAATATTCCCATATGGTAACCAAGTGCTTGTCGAATGAGAGATTCAAGGTGTCTCCTGCCGATATAAAAGAGCTTTGACCCTGTTTCAGCTAAGCCCAGCTTCTTTGGAGAGGTGCTCTCCCAGTCATTTGGTATCTGCTATCTGCAGATTTCCCCAAGAGATTCTACGGTGCGAAACAGACAATAAAGAACCTACTCATCAGCCTCATCTACAATGATAAGACATACCAGAGACCGATCTAAAGTAGCAATGGAAGAATGAGGAAGAAAGATGAACCTCAGGCCATACCCAACCGGTGCTCTTTGGCACGTCGCTTCGAGCTTCGTTTCCAATTTATTACCACCCAGAGAAGAAGGAAAGAAATAAAGCTCACCGCCGTCACATTACTTGATTAGCGACGCCATAAAATGGCATTTTTTTTCCTGCTCAAATCAACCTGACGAATCACAGAAAATGGACCGGACTCGCCGTGTGTTCCGTTTCAACACTGGAGAGGGCGGGAGCGCGGGAGCGCGGGAGATAGGCGAGGGAGGACAAAAAAGTCTCTTTGGTCTCGAGAACCTTGGCGAGTATACGAGATTGAATCGAGCGGCGCTGCACAAATTGATGAATCCGTTGTTTCTTTCCCTTTTCCCCGTCTTTGTAGACTTCTTCCCTCATCCCTCAACACTTCGAACGCACACCTTGATCATGTCATTGAGGACTCCCACAAATCCCATCTCACAGCATTCGTGGTGGCCCAAGGCAAGCCGTGTAACCTGTATTGCAAAGGGCGTGAGTCTAGTTTTGCCATGTCATAGAGGCCATGTCACTCTTCTCTCATATTCTCTCACATTCGTCTCTCTAAATCACGAAGCGATTAGTCCCGTCCAATCTCGTTGCCACGGAAGAGGAGATTTTTTTTTCTATACTGACCTCATCTCAATCCGTATTCGAAGCCCTTCGAATATCTTCTTCGAACAGATTTTGCCCTATGGTTGCTGGTGACAAATCATTCACTGCCGCGTGGTTGGACAAGGACAATATCCGTCTTGTCGGAAGATGACCCCTAACTCATTTTCCCCTCGTCAGGCAGCCTCGGAAAATTCTTCATGTTCCCTTTCTTTTCTCCTCCCCTCCGCTTGTGCCATGGTAAGGAGCATTGTTCAGCTTCCGATTTGTTCGATTGGCCTAGCCATATACATCATCAACGTCGAATATTCTTCATATTGAGACCTAAACAACATCACAAGGACTGGTGCCGTAAAATTTTGGCCCGACTGGTGATCTTTCATCTGAATGGCCAGCTACGTCCCGCCCCTTATCCGATGGACAGCTGTTGGCGGCCATTGGTCAGTTGAACATGGAACCACCCCAATTTGGTAGGTTCGACGGTGTGAGAATGAACTCGCGGCAAGATAGTTACACATCAATCATTTCACTAGGCTTGTTACCCTTAAGTCCGCTCGCCCATGAAGGACTGCTCGGTCAATCGTGTATTTCCGGACTTCTGACAAGTCACTCACCCCCATATTGGAGAGCCCGGCAACAATTGTCTGTGCCCAAGCCTTCCATGCTGGTTATTCTTTTGCACTTGTGGTAAGTGCAAAAGATCGATCATAAGAGTCCAATACTAAGCCTTGCAACGAGCTTTCCAGACAGGGGCGTGTGGAACTAGCCATGGCATGCACTTTCCGTTGTCGATCGTGAAACCACAGGCCATTATGTTGGTGTTGCAGTGTTACGCACATGAAGTTTCTAATCGTGTGAGTGCCTTAAAAATTGTCTTGTAGACGGTCAGGGTGTGCAAGCCAAGAACAAGTCGCATCGTGGCCTAGATTTCTTGGTGCTAGATTTTCAACACGTTTCTCAAACATACGCCCCTCTCGTTGCTCCCGTAGCCAATATGAAAACAGTGTAGGATGAAAGATGCAGTACTCAAAGCATAGATTCACTGGATAGGCAGGATAATTGAGAACTGTAGCCTATATAGATATCACTTACCTGGCTGCAATACAAGGCATTAGGCAAACGCGATGTGCCTCCAATGAGATATGTCTGTGCGCTCATTCGCGGGACCCGAGTAAATCAAGTTTCCCCGACTGCTAGCCAAGTGGAAAGTTAACAATTCAATTTTATGGCCGGTATCCAAACAGCAATTCATCTTATTGTGGCACGTGCTAATTGAGCGCATGCTCCGAATAAGCAGGCAATGCTTCCTCCCCCCCCCCCAATTTAGCTTATATGAGCAAAATAAGGAAATCTTCGTAATAAGCGAAAAGGAGGGGAAGGGGAAAAGGCCCAATTCTGTGAAATGTAGAAAGACATTTGGAATGGCTACATCGCAAGGTTTAGCCCAAAACATCTTCAAGCTATTTTTGGTTGTAGAGAGTGTTTTTCTTTTCTTCTCGTCGAGACCCAACTGAACCCGACAGCTGGCTGCCAAGGTCGGAGCACGAACAGTCTGAAGAAAGGCGGTAAGCACTATTCTCGTCTGTTTGGAATAGTGGTTGACCTTGACCACCGGGAAGACTACCCGCCGCCTGGGTCCAGTGACCCAGGTGACGCTGAGCAAGGTCAATTTGCAGGGAGAAAGTCATGCACCCTCGCCAAAGAAAAAGAGCGGTAAGCAAATCGCAGGCTTTGTGCGGCATGAGAGTCAACAAGGTCAACCAGGCTCTGATACCGCCACTTCATATGTGAGGGGCTGGCGGGGAACAACAGGGTTGAGTCCCAACCAGTAAGATGCACCCAGCAAAGGAACCGAGCTCCTTATCTCTGTAACAGTACAAGTACAAGGAGTACCTCTTGCTTTCGCCTCTGGCACGGAGGGTCCATCAACTCGGCACCGGCCAAGATCGATATAGATGTAAAAAGTAATCCGATTATTGTTGTTACAAGTCACTTGGTGAAGCAAGTGACGACAGTGAGAATGAACCCCGGATTCTCTCACACGACTAAGGTATTGGAGGATGTGGGGAAGAGTGGTGGGGGAACAGTAGACGAAATCAGTGAAGACTGCCTCGCGAAATTGTCGAGTGGTAACCCCCAATATGGCTAGCTGGCAGTGTGGACAAAGTAGGCAATAATCGACTGGGGGTGGACAGACAAAAGGTATGGAGGCGAAGAGTTTGACCGCTAAGGAACATGCCGGCGGTCGGAGGGCAACACAGGTTTGAAGGAAGAGAGAAGTCGCTGAGGGGGATTTTGGAAAAAGAAAAATATCCCATTGGGTGGACAAATGGTTGACCAATTGCAGTACTGGGAATGTGTGTTAGTGGCGCCTTCCCTTAAAGATAGGGAAGTTGCTCTTCAGAGATTGACCGCTTTGTTTCCTTCTCCTTACGGCCTTTAACCAGAATGTCTAGCAGGGACACCCTTTCCTAGTCAGTCCACCCGAACAACCAGTTTCCTGGTTGGCATTTAGGAACAACGGTGAGGGAAAGCGCGGTGAAGGAGGAAGGCACCACCGATTGGAAGAGCCATTCACGACACTCTGTAACAATTGGTGCTCGCAGAGTAATCCCTTTGTCCTCTGGATGATGGCCCAGCTCTCCGATGGTTCGCCAATTCACGAGTCACCGGAAAATGGAAGGACAGGGAGACTCGCACATTCAACATTCAGAATCGGTCACTAAGTGCATGTCCTACCCTACCATGGATGTGCACAGGTAAGCATGATATTTTGGCGGAATACACAGGAGATCGTGGAGTAGGAAATAAATAGTTGTTAAATTTGTTTTGGGGCCAGTGCAGATGAAGTTTACTCCGTAAATATATCCCTATGATCAGCTTAACCTACAGAGGAGCAGGGGGGAAATATCACTGCTCTCCCTTACCAGACCCTAGCAGGCAAGACCTGGCTATCCAGCTGGTGGTGGGTGTGTAATACTTGTACGGATACTCCGTAGTGGATGTACTTGTATTGGATGGGGACGACAAGGGGCAACTACGGGACCCTTGTGGGGGCTGGACGGGTAGACTATTTTAATGCGTTGGTCAACATATGTACATATTACTTGCAACACGTTTTCTAGTATTGTTGCATAACATATAAACTGGTCAGTCGGGCTCGTAACACGCACCTCGCTCCTTTCGCTGCTACAGGTTGCGCCCCTTCATCCGGTCACGGTGACAAGCGGCCCGTCCGGCGATCGCTAAAATCGAAGTCGGTTCCTGCTGTCCCCTCAACACTACGAATCATTCTTGGGGCCGTGAATGGATGGCATTGCAATGGAAGGGCGCCTCCTCTTAGGCCGAGTCGCAGATGAGCCTGCTGGCCTGTCCTGTCTTCCTCTCTCTTCGTTTGTTCCTGTCGCTGTACCTGATGAAAGAATAAGGCGAAAGGCAATAGAATCAGAAAACTAGTCAACACCAAGTAACTCTTCTCTAATTGGGCATCAAATTAGTCGCGGTGACGGAGGTGGTTTAGGAGCTGAAATCTTCTGCGAGTTGGTTGTCGCAGAAATTAAAATAGAAACTGTTCTCGAAGAATTAGGTCTTGTCGTTGGGCACAGATGGCTGCAGCTGTCAATTCGGACAACTGCGCCAGATGCCTTATTCCTCAGCCACGCTCGCATCGGATTTCTTGCCATTTGGCAACTCTTGTCGTTTACTCTCTCAGCCCAAATGCCAACACACTGGAATTCCCGTGCTTAATGGTGGTGGGCCACTGGCTTGGCACAGATCCGGGAGCCCCGCGAGCCCCGCGATCCCTCTGCATGCCATCCTAACTTTACAGCCTTAGGAAAGATGAAAAGAAACGAGTAGTCGGGTAGGCGCGAGGCACAAGAAAGCCAGTAGTCACTTCAGCCCAACCATCTGCATGTTCTGGGTGTGTCCACATGCCACCTTTCATACAGTGTGCGGGTGGGATGTTAAGCCAGCGCAAACGGAGAATGCATGTGATGTATGCGAGTGGTAGCCGGTACCTGGCAATGTGTTGTCATAAGAGGATAGGGAATTGGGAGTTCTGTTTGGAGATATGTTCTTTTTTGTCTCAGTGGTTGAAATTTCCCGCAATGCAGAATGAGTTCCGATTCGGATTTTGGATACTAAAAGGATGGGGGAGGGGCCAAGAATTAGAGACCACGATGGTGGCTGGCCTGGTCCTGGGTTTTGGTAAGGATTCTGCATCTCTGGCTTGCAATCTTTCCACTGTGTTCCGAGTTCTTTTTACATTCGTTTGAACACTTTTGTCTCTTCTTTCTCTTTATAGGGCAAGTACTGCCCGGTATAAAGTAATAGTCTAGCAACTACCCGACTGAGAGGGGAAGAGCCGAAGTGGTGATACGGAAGGAGGGATGGACCCGATGTCCCGCAGTAGTCCCCACACACTCTGCATATTTACATCTGTAAACGCAACAACGCAACTGTGCTCTTTCCCTTCGTTGTTCTTCCACAGAAAATTGTCCCACATTCTCTTGCAGAAGACCACTTTGGGAAGTGGCGGTATACAAGTACGGCGGGAATCCGATCGTTCCTTGATGTTTTTCCTCTGAGGCAAATACTAGATTTCGTTTGACAGGTGCTAACTGCTGTACAACGAGCACTTTATTGTTTTCCTCTCATCGCACTCTCGCTTATTTTCTCCTTCTCCAGGTCCCAAATCCAAATACTCTTTTATTCTCTGGCTTTTCCCCTGTGTAATTACTTTTACTCACGCGTCTCCATCTTGTAAATCTCCAAGCTACACACGATGCCCCTCTTCCACCTAAATTCTTACTGTCCTTTGGACCCTGTCTCGACCACCTTCGTAGCCTTAGTATGTACTACTACACCCCCTCCTGCATACACCCCCTCTACATTAGATTAGAACAACGCATGTTTTCCTTCGTAAAAGTCGCAGGTGGGGTATCCCAGTCCATTATGGTGGATCTCTCTATTTGGACATTTTACCCTGACTTTCAAGGACCATCTGGCGGTGACGACCAAACCCTCGGGCTCATGGTCCCCCCTCCGTTGCGATGCACCCTTCATTTCTAGGTTCAGAGGGAGTAGACAGAAAATGGTCGAAACCGTACGGCATGCGTGGTTGAAGATAATTTCCCTCACAGCCCAAATTTGATGCCATGGTCGCTGGCGCCTTTGGCTGCCCGAAGACATGGAAGAAGCAAATGGCATCTTTTGCATGCCTGTCCTCTTTCCCATTCATTTCTGTCAGCACTCCCTCTGCGGCTGTGTATATAGAGTAGAAACTGGAAATCAAAGTCTCGAGCAAGCACACGCCCCATCAGCACCAGTAGTAGTAGGTATCAATCCCAAGATCTCTTACTCTCACCACATTGATCACACGCCCCTCCAACAAATGATGCAATGTGCCGCTTCACAGTTGAAGACTAATGAACTTTTTTTGGGCCCCAGTCAGCTCTCTACCCATGTCTCGAATCACTTTGTTTGCAGAGTCCAAACAGTTGCTTGAGATGCGTTGGCCGGTAAGGTTCTGGTAAGGCGCTTTCTGCCAGATACCATGGCAGCTCTCCTTAGGTTTCATCTGTCCTACTCTTAGACCATTCTGCTCTCAATTATATAAAGCCCCCGGCCTCGTCCCTCCATCCCCTGCCTCTCCACCACTAGCTCCAGTATTGCAACCTTCTCTTCTTCGCTACCCTGCTTCTTCTGAGTCTTTTTTTCTTCTACCGCCTTCACTTCTTCACGCTCCATTGCTGTATTAGTCTGCTTCCATTTACCGCCACTACGCCATCTGTCACCGCTAGTTCCAAACTAGACACATAGACCACTTCGCTTTTACAGCTTTCGCACTTGTTTCGCCTGCTTCCCAATCAAGAATCATTCAATCTTTCTTCGACCTCTTCGAACATCGATACAATGTCTTCGTACAGCAGCACCAGCTCGACTCCTTGGCAGGACCGCCTCGAAGGTTGGTTGGATTCCACAGGTATCCTTGTTCAACGCCCTTCTTGCTAACCCATGATGTGATAGAGGCTTGCCGGGATGCTAGAATGAGACCACCTCACTTCCAGATTGTGTCGGACCGGAGAGGTATCATGCTCAACCCTGGAAGAAGCTATTCTTTATCACACTTGGCACGTGAGGCTAACGCATTCATCTAGGCGGCCGCACAGCATGGTCGAGCACCGTGATGGTCAACGGAAAGTCGATTCCTGCCCGCTTCTGGTATGATGGTAAGAACCTTAACAACGCCAAAGAGGACGCAGCCGAGAATGCCCTCAACTACCTCGTTGCGAATGTCCCGGGAGTTTGGTAAATAAAGTCAATTGGTGCCTCTGGTCGATGTAGGCCGCGGCTCACCACGATCTGCTCGATTTTTGCATCTCCCTCGGAGGCGATGAGTGCGACGTTTCATTTCTTTTTCTTCGGATTTTTCCCCGACCACCGAGATCCCACTTTGGGCAATCTCGCATGTTTTCTCTTCTTATTTATGACTCTCCGATATGGGTTTTATGTTGTTTTTTCTTATGCCTCCTGTACGATATCTTTGGAGTTCTGGAAAGGAAAATTGGATATCAAGACACAGGTCAGTCGAACAAACGGAATTGAAGAGGAGGAATGGTTGCTTATTCTTTTGTGGCGATGAGATGGGGTTGGCAGCTCACTTCTCTCGAGACGATTTCATGGCAGTATGGGCACATCTAAGACTTTCCCAAGTCTGGCCATGGGCCACCAACATAGGCGAGAGTGAAGAGGAACGACACGAAAGGACTGAGCCCACAGAACAAGCGCGCGGGTGTCATTGAGAAGAGAAAAGGCGAGATATTTTGCGGGATTGGTGTTATTATTTGGACTTTGGGACTGCTTTGGGATTTCTCTTTTTTATTTCTCTTTTTTATTTCTTTTTCTTTTCATCACAATTTCCCTTTGATCTCCAGGAGCGATGCTTATCTTGGGAACTTTCCCCTGTCAAACCTTTCTTTTCCGTTCTTTGAGATGATAAAAAAAATTAGGAATCGTCCTGGGTAGATGGTGTCTTTCTAGAATTAGACAGAAATGCTTTTTATTCTTCAAGTGACTAAGTTGTTGTGGACCTAATACCGACATAACTGAAGCACGATAATAATATTAAACATCAGACATCATAGAAACACTCAGTTCTCCAGATTTGATGTTGTCGAAGTTTGACGTTTGGTGATCTAGAATAGAGCTCCACAAGCAGTTGAAGGATTATGTCATCAATTGTGGCACCATTAGTGGCTAGTGCAACTCTGGATATCGAATTATTTTTTTTCAGATGCTCTCTCTCGACGTGTCTGCCCCCCCAAAACCAAATAAACGATTGAAAGTCGTTAACACGAGCTTTGCCTTTCCGGCCAATTAATACAAGAACCCGCGGCTGGAACGGACCGGAAGAAAATGTCCCTGAGGTCCGGGTTCCGCGCGTCCTGCAGGGCACTGGCCTTGCGATCTCGACCAGCTGTTAACAAGCCCGAACCTTTCCTTTCGAGCTTCGTACAGCGTAGACGGTTTGCGGACGACGTGTCCCAACGAACTAGCGACGGTCCTGCATCATTGGGTCGATCTCGCGATTCTCGGGAATCAACAGCTGCGTCTCGTCAAAAGGTTTGCAAACTTCGATTGGAGCGATTAAGCTCCAGCGATGATTTCGATTCTAGGTGAATGAAAGAGGACGAGCTGACCAACATCTCATCACTTAGGCATCCGATATCGACGAATATGACCTGCAACTCGACGACCTCGAGGCCGCGCTTCGGTCCGTGACGGAAGAAGGTGCAAAGGCGACGGAGAACCTCGAAGGTGCATTGACGGCTGAGCAGCAAGAGGCGTTATATAACGAGGGTGTCATCCCGCCACTCACATCGGGCAACCCGGCTGTGGACCAGCTCCAGGAGATGGTCAGCGGAGTTGAAGTTGTCAAGACGGGCCACAAGTTCCCACTGCCCGTTTTGCCCTTACCAGAGGGTAGCCACCTGAAACGGCGTTACCACCCTGTCCTCGACCAGTTTACAAAAACCCTTATGAGAGACGGAAAGCTCAGTGCGGCCCAAAGGGTTAGTATATCCCCTCTTTTATTTTTTCCAGGGCGTGCCTGCACACTAACCAGATTCAACTAACATCGGACAGCACATGGCTCTCCTCCTCAACTTCCTACGCTCATCACCTCCTCCGATTATCAGCCCCAAGTACCCATTACTCCCGGGTACTCCTCCTCCGGCCCATCTCCCTCTCAACCCCGTCCTCTATCTTACGATTGCCATCGATTCAGTGGCCCCTCTCGTCTACGTCCGGTATCTCAAGGGTCTCGGTGGTGGTGGTACTTCTCTCGAAGTTCCGGCGCCACTCGCCGTGCGACAACGAAGACGGATGGCCATCAAATGGCTCTTGGATGTCGTCGAAAAGAAGCCTTCCAGGGGCAGTGGCCGCGCACAGCTTGCTCATCGGTTATCAGAGGAGGTCATTGCTATCGTCGAAGGCCGCTCGTCGCTGTGGGACAGACGCGACCAGATTCACAAGCAGAGCACGGCTGCCCGTGCTAACCTTTTCAGCCCCAAGTTGAAGATGAAGTCGAAGGGTTTCTAGTTGGTGACCTTGCGTCGATAAGATTGGCGTGTTGTACATGTCTGATTCCATCGGGCTTGCCTATGTCCGTGTGTATACTACCAGATGGGGATCATTTCTAGAGAGGTCAGCTTGGCCATCCTCCTTTTGCAATGTATATCAGTATCATTTAAAGACTCTTGTTTCCCCAATTGATGAATGACTCCCTTTCAAAACTGGCCACCAGAGAGTGTCGCTAGTGGTGCTTAGTAAACGGACTATTACATTCAACGACATCTACTCCGTAATGGCCCTCTAATTGTTCTACACAGGATCCTACCCTACCAGTGACCGAAGCAAATAGTTATCCAGATGCCGATTGAATGCAAACGACCCCTCAAGAGGAGCGGGGGCATGCTTGACAGCATCCAGCATTTTTATTCAGCACCTCTAGACCTTACTTTCAAGGGAATCCATTAAGGGTCGAACGAAATCCCGATAAAAGCCCAGTCAAGGCGGTCTGACGCGCAGTCAAGTACGAGTATATTCTGGAGTCGACTCTAATCTCGGTCTTGGCATGTGCCAAGCCGTAAGCTTCGGAATCTGATCCGTGGCTATTACACAGGAAAATTTTCTGAAATGGATATATTTGCGTGGAGGGCTATGTTGGACTTGCTTGATTCCTGTCATATGTGAGATGCAAAATAAGCCAGCCTATCGATTATGTACAATTGGTCTGTTCCACGGGAATATCGAGCGATTTGGTCGGCCCATGTGCTTCGCTGGGTGGATGAGGATTTGTCAGAGATGCAAGCTTTGATTCACATCACCAAGGGTTGGATAGTGTGGTTGTGTGGGTTGGCTAGCCAGCCTGGCCCGCTGACTTAAGGTTTTGCAGCATAGCCATGTGCTAATCGTACGGCGAGCACTGAGGATCTCTGGCGAGACCTACGGAGCCTGCTAACCAGCCGCCCGGTACTACGACACATCATAACATACCGCTTGGCGGCGGCACTGGACCCCGTGAAGGGGGAGAAGAGAAGAGTGAAGCACAGTGAATAGTCACTGTACTTATATGGGTATTCATGGTGGTATCCACTGTTTTTCCGCACCAATCAGCACTGTGCATAAAATTCAATGGCGGCGTATATACGGAGTAGATAGGTTTTTTTCCCTCTGAAGTAGCCAGAGTATGGCCCTGCAAGGCCAACTAAACTTCTAATAAAATAAAAATAAAAATAAAAATGTGCTAATCGTAGTGCCATTCCAGTGGTAGACGGGAATAAAGGCAAGGTGGAAATGCCAAGAGGTGTATGGAGTACTTTGCATTACTGAGGGAGTCGGCTAGCTCATAGGATTATACTATTTTATTCCTATTTTATTCCTTGCTACTGTTCGAGATTCAAAACGGCACTGAACAAGAGTCGACTGTTCAATTCAATGTGTCAATGTGATACTCAAACGCTGGCTAATCTTGGCTGTGGTGGCGTACTTGTACTCCGTATTCGTTCACAGATCGATCTGACCAACAATAGACGAGCCATTACTCGGGTAGAGATTTTAGTGGTTGACTGGCATTTCCAGGTCACTCGGCCAGACGGTCGTGCTACTACGTAATAATAAAGAGCCCATGTGATTGTACTCCTATGCATTCCGCCTCAATGGTCTTTGGCAGTGATAAGATGATAAGATGCTCACTGAACCTTTAGCTCTGTCCTTTTATCACTCTGATAACACATATGTAACTGGCACTGACGAGGAGACGATTGAATGATGGAAGAACCCTGGAAAGGATGATGGGATATTCTGTAACGAGCAAACTAATGAACCATTAACGCTGCGAGAGGACGACTATTATTAGTTGGCTTTCACTTGGACGAGAAGGGTGAAAAGCATACGGAGTTGTACAGAGTGGAGGAGGGGAAATGCACCTAAAAACCGCGCATTGGGGGTTTTTCCTTTGCACATTGCAAGCTAATGAGCATCTCGTGACGCCTTGAACGTGGTTTGATCCGAGGGTACTTGAGAGTACAAGTGAGACTGTCCGCTGGTTCTAGATCTGCACCACTCCACCACTCCACTCCACGACACCTATTAAAACATGCGCCAGAGACAGGAGCCAACAGTGGAACAGTGGGATCTAAGCTGTGTTCTTGTACCAAGCAAGTACTTCTTAGCAGCAAAGAACAGACTCCCTCTTGGCAAAATCCCGACCACATCATTTTTTTTCCCACTCAAGCCACTCTTGGAACTGGGCCCCCTCACAAATCTCCACCACATCGCCTCACTCACTCTGCCCACTTGCCCCTCCCTAAACTTGGTCTTGGCAGGCTGAGATATGTAGTTTATTACCTGTACGGAGTACTCCGTATTTCCCTGCCGCATGCTAATTCGTGGACCTCCAGCCATAGTCAAAAGAGCTGAGAGAACCAAACCTTTCCTTCTTTCTCCCCCTTCCTAGAAAATCCAACATCTTGCATCCGCTTTTTTTTCCTTCTCATTTACAACCACCACCACAACTACATCGTCGTCTGTCCTAGGGATTATTTTCTCGTCGGTACCTAGAAAGAGGAACCTTTTTTTCTCTTGCGTCGAAATCCGATGGTTACCCTACACAATGCTGTGGTTGCTTCGACTTGATCTCATATATCGACACAGACCTCGAGAAATTATACCACGCTGACACGAATTTTACTCTACTTGAGCGCCTCATACGGAATACCACGAATTAAGAAAAGCCTTCGCGTCACGCCATAAACCCTCTTCTCACCTCCGCTTCCCAACAAGGAGCCAGCTTGCCAGCTTATTTATCTTCGCACCCCGCAATTGAACCTCTACCTGTCCTGCAGTGTCGCACCAGCTTCCTTCTGATTTGGGCCGCTTATTGTACAAAGAATTTTTATTACCACAACACAACCCTCAAACGTAAACGAAGACGACTCTTTTTTTTTTTTTTTTACCTGAACGAAGCTCCTGGATAGCCTTTGGCGTAGTGCGACTTATCCTATCGCCGTACCTCGGTTACGACAACCCAACAGCCAGCCAAAATGTCGATGAGCTTGGAGGCCCTGTTGGACCAGGAGAGGAGAGAAGTGCTTGCTCTCCTGGAAGGGACTAACAACCGCCCTACCTATGGCGCATCATCTCCCACTGGCGGCCGATCATCTTCGCCGTACACGACTCCCCGGTCGCCCATGCGCAATATGATGGGCGGCCAGCGGTCTAGTAGTGTGGCGAGCTCGGCGAAGAGCCCTACCCGCCAGCCGCCCATCCGCAGCATGCTTGATATCGATACCGTCGCAGCCGCCCCTGTGAAAATCCGGAGTATGCTAGATGTCGAACCTGGCCCCGCCTCGCCCAAGCCCACGCCGAGTGTACAGAGCTCTTCTTCTGAGTCTGGAGTGCCTGTTCAGGGAACCCACCATCCCCGTAGCTTTTCGGACTCGTCCAGTCACCCCCTAGGCTTAGGCCCGCGAGGTTCCACGAGCCAGCTCGACCCGACCGGTTACCAATTTGGCAACATTATCACAGCCAACCCCGGCCAGCAGCTCCCGAAGCGCAACACGCAAGGAGGCAAACTCACCCAGCCCATGAAGAAGTCGAACGCCCTCGCCGAGGTGATGCGCGGTGGAGATCCCGCGAACCTCGTCATCCCCAGCGACCACCCCCGACACCATTCCATCGGCGGGCCGTCCATGCGACTTAAGTCTCGTTCGCCACACAACCGCCTCTCGGGACGTAGCGATTCACCGCATGCGAGCTTAGCATCCAACTCGTCATCCAAAGGCTCTACCAGCGGCGCGAACATGATGGTCCTGGACAACGGGCGCGTAGTGGATATAAATAATGCCTATCGCCGACTCTCAGATGCTAACCTCGCTTTTTCCGGTGGCAGTCTGGGCGAAATGGCGGCGCAAAAGCTGTCGAACCTTCACGACGACGGTCGGCTCACCAAGGATTATTATGGGAACGACGGTGACGATCTTCAGTACAGTTCGGACGACCACGACGACAACTCGTCAGATGACGAGCCCCGCAGAGGTCGCCAAAAGAGCCCACGCTCGCTACCCGGAATCAAGGAAGGCGTCAGCGTTGATGACACGTCTCCGGCGTCTGAGAGGGAAAAGAAGACGATGTCGCTATTGGCAGCAGCCGACGAAGAGAGTGAGTAGCCCCCCAAGCCAAAAAAAAAAAAAGGAAAGGAAAGGACCAAAAGACCCCATTGAATAAGCTAACATGTCAATCCCCTACTGTTAGGAGCCCAGGTTGCAGCGCGGCGCCCCTACACGTACCGGTCATTATTTGATGAACCCGAAATCACAGTCACGGACCCCAATGGCGAAAAGCACAAAGCGAGTAAGTCAGGCAAAGGCGGTATCCGACCCAACACCAGCTACGAGCAGGGAATCAGTTCGGGCGCGGCGTCGGCCAACAATTCGGAAGACGAGGCCGACGTCAACGAGATCATGTTGGCACAGCGGCTGTCGATACGAATGACACCAATCACGACCTACCCGGAGCACGGGCGGTCCCTTCGAATTATCCATCGCGGCGAGTACGCCAAGGTGTCGCAATCCTCTCCCACCGAGGAGCCCAAGCGGCTTCGGGACTACCTCGTGGCGACGGATCTAAGTGAGGAGTCAACGCACGCACTCGAGTGGGCCATTGGTACGGTCCTGCGGGATGGCGATACGCTGATTGCCGTGTACTGCGTGGACGTGGAGACGGGTATCGCCACGGGCGACGACGACACCAAGTCGCTCAAGGACTCGGCATTACTGGGGGTCGGCGCTGGTCTGCCCAAGTCGACTCCTAGCCTGGGATCGGGCACATCGGGTTCGCGCATGTCTTCGGTCAGTGCGCCGGCGGGTGGTGAGCCGGTTAGCGCCGTCTCGTCGACGTCGGCGTCAGGGCAGGATCTTTCCAAGGAGGACGAGGAGCGGAAGTGGGCCATCGAAGACATTACCAACCGGGTGACGAAGCTTCTCCGCAAGACGAGGCTGCAGGTGCGGGTGGTGGTGGAGGTAATCCACTGCAAGAGCCCGAAGCACATGATTATGGAGATTATCGACCTCATTAGCCCGACGCTGGTGATTCTGGGGAGCCGTGGACGAAGCGCGCTGAAAGGGTATGCATTTTTCAGTTCTTTACTTTTTTTTTTCTTGCTTTCTTTTTCTGCTTCAAATCAACTAACAAAGGGACGTTGCAGTGTGATTCTCGGTTCCTTTTCCAACTACCTGGTGACGAAGAGCTCTGTGCCCGTCATGGTGGCCAGGAAACGATTGCGGAAGCAGAGCAAATATAAGAGATCGGTCGTGCGACAGGTCAACAATCTCAGCAGTCCGGCGGCGCGAAGTCTGGCGAATGCCAAGGTCGACTAGAAGCCGGCCCGTGTTGGCCGTTTTCGGAGTTCCTCACGGTAGTCCTTTTTCTCATTCGGCATGTTCAGTTTGCATGCCTATAATATGTGCCGAAGCGGTTGATGATGTTTGGGTTTATACATGACAAACTTCCGACAGAATTTGTTCGTCCGGGGGGGGCGAGGATCGTCATGCGGGGTATCTTTTTTCTTTCATTTTCTCGATTTATTACAGAACGATGGTGGAAGGAGCTGTTGCTTTGGAGGCGTGACAAAGCGTTTGTTTGTTTTACGATGTTATGGTTATATTTCATTCTAAAAGACGAAGCCACGAGCCGTGATCGCACAATCCTTTTCTTACTTTTTTATCCGTCCATTAGGCTAGTAGCGACGATACACACACACATTAGTTTGATACACCCTCCCCCCCCTCCCAAAAAAAAAAAAAGAGTTAAAAAAATCCCTAGCTTCCTTTGGCTCGTGACTGTAGTTTTAGTGGAAGCGCGATAAGAAGACGAAAAATACAGAGTAGGCTCGCTCAAAGACGGTCAAGTCGAGCAAGCGGGCGTACAAGTACTTGTATTTGTACTCCGTACTTGTAAATAAGGCGAGTGAAACGCGAAAGTTTAATGGGCAAGCCACGTACAAGTAGTTACGTGTGTGGCGCGTGTGGCGCGTGTCGCAGCGCGTACTCCCGCATTGGTGGAAGGGTTCAAAACAAGGGTCCTCCAATCGGTTTTCGAGTATTTATCTGTTGTTTATTTATTTACACTTTCTCTCCTCCTTTTTTTTCCCCTCGCTTTTGCTTTTTTCCTTCTCCTTCTCTTCTCTTCTTGTGACTCTTTTCTCCTTTTCTTTTCTTTTTGGTTTGGAGGGGTTATTCACTCTAGTGGGGTTGGTTCACTGTGAATTGTCGCAACCAAATATTTCCAGGTTATGAACTACGTACAAAATCAAGCGGATCAATATACTCCTTATTTCTTTTCGCCTTATACCACATAACCGGGATACATCGCTTCAAGGGAAATAACGGCAACCTGGGTCTGCCGTCTGCCAGCTGCCAACTGCCACTGTCACCCCTCACCCCTCACCCCTCACCCCACTTTAAAGTGCCTTCCAACCTACTCCGTAAAGCCCCACAGCCCCCAAGTCTCTCAAACCAAGCTCTCTCATTGGCCATATTGGTTGCCAGTGCGAGGCGAAACGGGAGCTTCCCAACCTCTCGATTTGTGAAGAGTTGTCATATGCCGTCTGTTCGCCCCGAAGTCATGTTTTAACCGTGTGATTATACCTTTTCTTTTCATTATCCTCTTCTTTTCAGAACCCTGTCTTCAACCGTGAGAAGAAGGAAATATATATACTTGTATATATACTCCGTATACTCCGTATTCTTGGCGCCTTACAAGCCTATTGTTTTTACTGTGTTGGTGCGATCTGATACTCAGACTGCGAAACCAACGACAACTCGGATTCAATCCCGCTATCGGTTCCCGGGTTACTCTTGTTGTTTATGAAGCGAAAAGACTCGACACCTGACCCTTGGGCCGAACCTAGCTCCCAAGAATAAACCCCTTGCATCCGTCCTAGTCCCACTCACACTCAAGCACGCAAACGGATGGGAATCCTGCAAGCTCTGTAGAACGAACGGCTTTGCAAACTCCAGTCAACCCAACCAAACCCACAGTCTTTTTCGTCATTCTTTTTCTCCCCTTTCATCCCCACGTTATTATCTCGTTATCTCGTGGACACACCATCCATCTTATCCCCCTACCTCCCAACCTTGACTTCAACCTTGACCTCACGAGAAAAAAGCACTGCTCAGGACAAGAGAAAACCCAGGTTTTCCTCCTGCCCAACAGATGTTGCCCCTCTTCACAGCAAACACAAACATTTCGCTCTTAACAGTGCACATTGGCTCGGGCACCTACCTCTTCTCCGTCATTCTCTTTCTCTTCTTTCTTTACATTGTCTTGGTCCAGTCTCACATCTTCATTCCCTTTCGAGCCATTGCCAGACTCTTTACTCTTCCTTCTTTTCTATCTTCTTCTTCTCCTTCTATTGAACAGACTCGTCAACAGATTGCTGAGCCCAAGTCCGTTGATCGGTCTGAGTTCGAGTATCCTCTCCTCCCAGCTGGTCTTGAAGCGCATTCCGACCTTCAAGGTCTAATAACACCGCCTCGCCTCC
Source organism: Graphium sp. VPRI43844 (assembly GCA_019925285.1). Classification (NCBI taxonomy): domain Eukaryota; kingdom Fungi; phylum Ascomycota; class Sordariomycetes; order Microascales; family Graphiaceae; genus Graphium; species Graphium sp. VPRI43844. Next base: position 69,224 of record JADHKT010000094.1, read on the forward strand.
GGATTCTCGCGCGAGAAAGTGTAAACAGCCACCGTCGCACATCAACAAGACCCTCCGCATCTCACTCCTCCCACCGCGCCATAAAGCCAAAACCAAACAGCAAGAATGGAGACGTCGCTCGATTCCCTGGACCACTTGGACGCCTCCTTACAGGACTTCGAACCAACGAGCCCGCCCCCCTTCGGCTACCCGTCGCACCACTCGGGCTTCCACAGCCACCTGCACCACCGGAATCGTCCCCGCAGCGACGACACGGAGTCGTCCGACCCGGCCGATTCAGTTTCCGCCGGTGGCTACAGCCCGCCCGCGTGGCGCCGCCTCGAAAACGGCAACCGATCTAGTGGTTTCTGGCGCCATTCCGACAACACCCTGCTGCATCGCAATCATTTACCCCCGACAGCGGCGACGTCGCGGCTCCAGTCGCCCGATTACGAGAGCGAGGACGAGAATTTGTTTCTTGAGGATGGGGGTGTTGTGGAGGACGAGACGTTGGCTCGTGCTATTCGTACGCGGTTGCCTTCGGGGTCCATGTCGCCGGACAAAGGAAAGTCTCGGTCGCCTGCGCCCGATGCGAGGGTAAAGATGGATCATGTGGCGGTGAGGAGCATTTCGCCTGATGCTGTTCGAGAAACCCCAGACAACTGTTTGTCTCTCTGTCCCCGTTCCTTTCTTCTTATTCGAGAACCTTCTCGTTCACTGCCATCCACCACCCATTGTCTCTTGAATCCTATTGTTAACTCTTCATATCTAGATATCCGCTTCGCCCTCCGCGCAGAAGTCCAACAGAGGACAGAACCAATAGACGCAGCAATAACATTCATCCGTACCAAATTCAACGCCATGACCCGCTCCTGGGCCCACGTCCTCTTCTCCATCCTCGTCGCCCTCCTCTCCATCTTCTGCGTCCGCACCCTCTTCCAACCCGTAGCCCAGCCTCCGGTACCAGACCTCGTCAAAGTAGCCGGATTCGCCCGCTCCTTTGAACCTCTCATCCACTATTCTGAAAACGGCGTCGCTCACGTCGGCGACTTGCAAGCGACGAGCGTTGCCGTCTGGGATCTAGGAGAAACCGTTCGCTCGAGTAACATGACGTCCGCCGACCTAATCGTCAGAGGCCTTGACGAACTCAGCGAAAGCCTCAAAAGCCTGGCCATCGAACTAACCAAGTTCTTCGCCAGCGTCGACGGCGACATTGACGGGTACGTCCATCCTCATCAGCCCCCCCCCCCCCCTTGTCCTCCTCACAACTAACAAGCCATCCAGCATCCTCCTAGTAATGGACTGGGCCCGCCGCGAACTAACAAACCTCCCCCAAACACCCTCAGCCCTAGGCCAAGCCCAAGACAACATATACATCCTCCTCACAAACGCCGGCATCCTAGAACGTCCCGACGGCACCCCGACGACCCTCGGCACCCTAACGACCTCCCTCCTAGGCCGCTCCCACACCCAACGAACCCGCGCAACCCTCCACCGCACCTTCACCGAATTCCTCGCCGTCCTCGAAGAATCCATCCAATCCGAACTCCAAAACAGCCTCGCCCTCTTCGCCCTCTTCGAAGCCATCGACAAACAATTCCTCAACCTAGCGCGCACCGTGGCCCGCGAGTCCAACATCCAAGAAGACGCCCACGCAGACCTCCTCTCCTCCCTCTGGACAAGAATCATGGGGCCCAACCCCGCCGCGACCCTCAAATTCGAGCGCAACCGCCGCTTGCTCTCCCAAGTGCGTCAAAACACAGTTTTGAACAAGGGCATCCTCCTCGACCACAACGGGAAACTCCTCACGTTGAAAAACAACTTGGAGCTCTTGCGCCGGAGACTCGTCAGTCCCCTCGTCCGCTCCGTCAATTCTTCGTCGCTCTCCTTAGAGGACCAGATTCGTGGCCTCGAGGACGTCGGCATGTACCTCGAGTCTGTACGCCGGAAGCAAAAGGGCAAGATTATGGAGGTTTTGTACGGTAGTTCGCAGCGGACTATTGAGCCCGACGACGGATTTTGAGAGACGTCGGAATAACATAAACCGCTCTCTCAACTTGGCCACTGCGTCATCCCGGGTTGTTTCCCTTTATTTATCGTTTTCTCTTTCTCTTATCCTTCTGTGTTGGGTTAGTTTTGGCGCACATGTGGTATTCGACGAGACGGCAACCTGATGGAATGTGGCACAAGGAGGGTTGTTGTTTTCTCGAGCCACCGAAACGGAAACAATGTACATAGATAGCATAGCATACGTCAAAATACATATATAGTTCACACTTCAGAGTCTCGTTGCCTTTGTTTTTGGTTTTTTACAATTTTTTTTATTAAAAAGAGTATGTTCCGTAATTTACCAGCTATTGCCAATCCTAGCCTTTGAATCCTTAAGCCTCTGAACCAACCGACTCACCCATCCAGCCTAGCCCGCGCCCATCTGGCACAAGGAAACCGAACCATACTCGACGCACAAGCAAAAGAAATGCACAGGAAAATTAAATCCACCAGCCAGTATCCTGCCAGGAAAAAGGCCAATGGGGTATAGTGCAGCCGACAACTTTTGTTTCGTCGAGGGTAAAGGAGACGAACCTCATACGACCGTTAAACGCCAACCAGATAAACAGGAAAGGGCAGGCATGCAAAACGGGCAACGAGAGCAGTCATCGTTGGGAAGAGTCGAACCGATGGGTCTTTTCCAACGCCAGTACACATGAGATACCTCTCGCATAGTAGCTGTTGTAGCTGTCCAATGGAACGGCTTCTATCCCTTCACCAGACCATTCTCACACGACTCCATTCGGCCCGCCCCGGAGAGTCTGTCCTCGTCGCGCTCCTTTGAAGGAGTCCACGCGATACAATAAAAAAATCAATGGTAAAAAAAATCTATCAGTACAAACCCGCCCCATTGCCGGAATAGCAATGATGATTTGAGGGGGAAAAAAAAAAGACGAACACCAAGAGCATCGGTCATATGAAAAGACCACCACCCTCACATGGGAATAGAGAATGAGGGGAAAGAGGGTAAGACGCAAGTATATCGTGTCCATCGAAGGCTGCGTCAAAGAGGAAATGAGAGAGGGTTTTGGGGGGGAGGGATGACGAGCGAAAGAGAAGATGATGCCGAAGATGCAGAGATATTCATCACAAATATTCTACAGCACATGGAATCACAAGAAGGTCAAAAAATTTAAGCCTTCTCCTCCTTCTTCTCGGCCTCGGCGCCCTCGGCGGGCTGTTGTTGGGTCTTGACGTACTCGTCGTAAACAGCGAGTGCCTCGTCAACCTTGGCCTTGAGTGCGGCCTCGTCCTCGATGCTAAGCAGGTGTTAGTCTCCAGCAGTATATAGACAGTCAGGTTAGAATCAACTTACAGGTTCACAAGCTCAGTGTTGTCCATCTCGAGCAACATGCCGGTGATCTTGCCAGCCAAGTCAGGCTCGATGGCCGAGATCTTGGGGAAGATAATCTCGCCGAGCATCTGCTTCTGCTGCGCGGGGTTGTTGGCAGCAGCGGCAAGCTGGGCCTGCAAGGCACTACCTTCGGCGCCAGCGGCACCAGCAGGGCCCTGGCGACCAGCCTGGGGGTGAAAGTTGTTGACTTGGGCGCCGCGGTTGGCACCGTTTCCACCACGACCGGCATTGTTGCCCTGGCGAGCGTTAGGGGGGTATCCCGGCATGCTAGGTCCCATGGCGGGGGGCATGCCCTGCATGCCTTGGATGGGGCCGCGGGGGGGAGCGCCACGACCGTTGCCCGACATGGCAACGGCCTGCTGCGAGATGGCAGCGAGGAATTGAGGGTTGTTAGGCTGTCCGTAAGGGGCGCCGGGAGGGAACTGGCCGGGGATGCCGTACATGTTGGGGGGCATCTGAGCGGGAATGCCGCCTCGTCCACCCTGCTGGGGGAATCCGGCGGGGAACTGGCCTGGTCGACCGGGCTGGGGGATCATGCCGGGCTGGCCAAAGGGCATGCCGCGACCACCCTGGGGCATGAAGTTCTGCTGTTGGCCGAAGTACATGGGTGCCTGTAGGTAGTTCTGGGGCATACCAGCGACAGCAGCGGCCTGCTGCATGCGGAGCTGGTTGCGAGCTTGAATGCTAGCCTCGAGCTGGCTCTTTCGGACATCCTTGCGCTGGGCAAGGGCGACGTAGAGGGGCTTGCCGCTGATCATGCGTGTGTTCATGTCGGCGACGGCCTTGGTGGCATCATCGGGGTTCTGGAAGCAGACGAAACCAAAGCCCTTGCTCTTTCCGAGCTTCTTGTCACCCTTCTTCTCGGTCTTCTTCTCGGCGTCCTTTTCTTCGCCCTCAGCCTCCTTGGCCTCGGTTGCGGTCTCCTTCTCGGCGGGTTCGGCGGCCCCCTCGCCAGACTCGGGAACGGAGTCGCGCATCACCTTAGCAGAGGTGATGGGCCCGAACTCGGCAAAGAGCTGGCGAAGCTTGTCGTCATCAATCTCGTCGTCCAAGTTCTTGATGTACAAGTTGACGCCAAGGTACTTCTGGGCCTTCTCGAGCCGAGCGGCCTCATAGGACTTGCGAAGTTCTTCTTCGCGCTCGTGCTTCTTCTGGGCACGGCCGACGAAAAGCTGCTGGCCTTGGAAGTCAAGTTCGTTGAGCTCCTCGACGGCCTTGGCGGCACTCTCGTGGGTGGTGAAGTTGACGAAGCCGAAGCCCCGGCTCTTGCCGTCCTGGTCACGGGCAAGGGAGGCCGAGGTGATGTCGCCATACTTGGCGAAAAGCTCGCGAAACTGGTCGTCGGAAACATCAGGGCTAATGTTCTTCACGTAAACATTGGTGAAGTTGGCCTTCATCTCTTCGAACTTGCTCTGGCGGTCCTTCTTGGGGATGTGGTGGCCGACGTAAACCTTCTTCTCGTTAAGCAACATTCCGTTGACGTGCTTGATGGCCTGGGCGGCCGCCTCGTCGGTCTCGTAGTGGACAAAACCGTATCCCTTAGAGACACCGTGCTCGTCCTGTGCGACCTTGCAGCTGAGAATGTTACCGAAGGCAGCAAAGGTGTCGTGTAGGGCCTTGTTGTCAATAGCAACATCAAGATTCTTGATGAAGACATTGCCCTGGCCAGTCTTCCGGAGGGCAGGGTCGCGCTGCGACCACATGATACGGCAAGGGCGGCCCTTGACGAGGGTGTAGTTCAGCTCCTCAAGAGCCTTCTCGCCATCCGAGGTACTGTTGTAGTTGACGTAGGCATAACCGAGCGATCGACGAGTGACAGCGTCGCGGCAGACACGGATCGACGCGACAGAGCCAATCTGAGAAAAGAGCTCGAAAAGCATAGCCTCCGTCACCGAAGGGTCGAGCTCACCCACGTACAAAGAGGCAGAAGCCTGGGGGTGAGGAGCAGCCGAGCTGGGAGTGGCTCCAGCAGTATCGGGTTCCTCGCCAGCCTGGGCAACATTGGTGTTGATAGCGGGGGCATTTTTATCGCCATTGATGTTCGCGTTGGCGAGGTTGTCAGCGAGCTGATCAACAGCACCGGCAGCGGCGGCGGCAGACATGATGATCTGTAGAAAAGAACAAGGCGGGAGTCAGTACTGGCCTCAATCCGTCCAGAATAGGACGGGAACAGAAAGAAAAAGGAAGTTGGCGAGATGGAATGGCCTCCAGGTTTCAATTAAAACGCAAGGGCTGCACGACTATGCTCCACGCACAATAATAGTAATGAATGGTTAGGAAAATCAGAGGCATACCTTTTCGGGGGGATGGGATCGTACTAGGACGAAGTGTTGAGGGGGTTGAATCGAAAAGTATGTCGAGTAGACAAAGGAGATGGTTAGAGGAATTTGACGTTTAGTTCAAATTCCAAAGGGCGATGGAGGAGACCTGATGATTTGATCAAAAGGTCAAGGGGGTAACTAATTCAAGCACGTGGATAAAAATCGAGGAATCAACCTGATTTCTATGGTCTCGTCAGATAGTTTGAGGTTGGTGATCGATAAACACACAAAGGTGCAAAGTGGATTTCGGACTTTTCAATTTTTTTTGTGTTTTTTTGGTATGGTAAGACTGTCGAGAACAGAGAAGTACGATAGCCGTACCTACTGAAACCCGAACGGTATAAGTTTGGGAGAGGAAAAAGGGTCGAGAGTTGTTGATTTGGTGATGTAGAGGTTTGAAAGGGGAAGGGAGGAAATAATTTTGCGTGTATGGATTTTTTTTCTGATACAGTTTTTTCTTCCTACTCCACACACACACATGCCTGCCTTTTTTTTTTCTAAAAGTCCAAGAGGCATGAAGGGTGGGGCAAACCAAACTGTTTGGTGGATACTTTGTTTTGGCGGGAACCAGGGCTTGAAAATGAGGGCTTCTCGCTCCATGGAGGTAATCATTAACAATTTCATGTACGGAGTACTTTCATGCCAAGCAGCCTTGGGAAGCAACTACTCCGTAGCCCTGTTGCCCCTTCTGGAAGAACGCGATGCCCAAAATGGTACTCCGTACACTATACTACTTTTCCCCTGTCGGCAAAATGTGCACTGCATGTAGCCAGTACATTGGCATTCTTCAGCGCAACAACGAGCTACTTGTACATATCCTCAACTTGTGCCTAATCTGCACAAAGCTCCTCCTTAAAACAGGAGCAGGTTCTGGATACGGTGTATGAATTAGTGGCAAGAATGGAAGGACTATTGCAGCATATCGTACAGTCATTTTATCCCGCAATTCGTCCTATGAAGAGCTGTGGGTATTTCACAAATTCTTAATTGTGCAAAGCTTCGGCATATGTTCCATGGACTTCGAAGCGAAATTTGGCCAGGGCGCATCATATTACATCACACCCCTTTTCTAATTCTGAGCTTCCTGATGCGACCATGTCACCCTGGCCCTACGACTGACACCTCCTCTGGCCCTGTGATGTAAAAAGGAAAGACAGTGTCTTGAGCTCCAAAGGTTCAAAGACGAACACATCCTAGCAGACAGGGGCAGTTTCCGAACGTTCGGAGTACTCCAAAATCAATGGTGCATGTGACAAAGGACTTTGCTTCTTCCACATCTTCTGTACGGAGTACTCAAATCCCGCCAACTCATCATACTAGACAGGTTTCACAATTGATTTTCCATTACTGACACAAAGCAAAAGAGGACTGGGCTAGCATTGTATCAATGAGTTAAAGAAAGGCTTGAGTGTTATTGAATACTTGGTGGCACAAGTGTCGCCTGGCAGACCCAAACGGCAATATAGAATACTTGACCTCATCCTTTCATTTGCATACGTATCTACATATGTATCGGGTCATTTAGCTATATGTATGTAGTGTTGATGTTGAGGGCTTCGTCCTTCCGCACCAAACTATCGCATATAAGTTTTTTAATGCAAGCCATCTTGATCGATGGACTACGTAGCGGCCTGACGATATACCCTTTTCGTTGGGAAAAAAAAAACAGGTAGACGACACATTTGTTCAATACATAAATATTTCTTGGGGATACCTTGCTATGACAAGGGTTAGGGTTTGAAAGGGCATCTTTTCTTTTGAGAACATTTCGAGTCCATTCGCCGCTTCAGAAATGGAGCAGCACGGGTTCCTAAACTAGATGTTGTGAAGTTGTACTCCGTACAACCCAGCACTTGTGCACGCCACGAAAGTTATGCTGCATAAAACGTTTGAGCGCCAACACGATGGGTGCGTGCCTCAAGGCGGTGAGCTTCGTGTCGTCTGTCAGCCTGTTGGTCATCTGGAGCGGGCCCACGAATACTCAACTACCCCACATCGCTGCTCGACAGGGTACTTGGCTGAATAGAAGATCGCCCGCCAAACTCAATGTACCCTGTAGCGTAGCAAGCCTTGATCTCCCACTTCTAGCGGTCCTTGTAGGTAGCACCTGCCGAGCATGCAAACGGACAGTTCTAGAAGAAATTCCGACATTCGCCTTTCGTGCCTTTCCAATCTTATGGGCCCCAAACCGGTCACTGAGGCCAAGAACATGCTACCAAGGGCGTGCATCTTCTCTGCAGCACCATCTTTAGCTTTATTGTTCTCTCGACACTCCCCCCTCCCTCGACTTGTCCTGGCGAGTACACACTGTTTCTCGTTTGTTCCTCGAATTCCGAGTCACGACTCAACTCGCCCTGCCTGTTGCCCCTCCTTGTCGTGAGCTCTGCCACCAGCCCTAACAACCCTACTGCCACCCCGCTGCGACCCTCGCCATGTTCCCGTCCTTTACGGGCTCGTCCCGACGGCCTCGAAATGTAAATCTAAGTGGTCAGAATATCAATCCCTTCGCGACTACGGGTTGGGGCACACCACCCAGCGCTTCCGGCGTCACGAAAACCGTCTCGTTGGCACAAGCCGAGCGCCAGCAGCGACAGGCGGAGAGGCAGAAACTGAAGGCCGCGGCCCAGATACAACGACTCTGGCGTGGGCACAAAGTGAGGCAAGGCGTCAAGGACTCTCGTCGGCAACTGTTCGATTGTATATACCCGAGTCAGACCACGCCAGAGTTGGAGTCCTCTGAAAGGTTGTCTGCTGCACTTCCGCTTTTCGTGACAAGCTTCAGCTCCCGTGCACCGGGCGATGGTGAACGTTTAGACCGCCTTGTTGACGACGCCGTTTCGAACCCGAGCTTTGAACTGATCGTCCGCTCCACCTTGAGCTCAAAGAGCCAAATTCGGTTATCCCGTCTATTGATACACGAACTCTGTGACGAATCGCCAACTCCGTAAGTGAATAGGGAGCCCGTTCTCTTATTTATCCATTCCTGTCTAACAAGTGGCTGCTTTAGCGAGAGGCATCTTCTCCTCCTTCGACTCGTCGCCCGCATTGCCTCTAACCTTCCCGAAACTCTTACCGATTCCTTCCCGAAATACTATTCACACTTGGCAGCCCTCTGCCAAACCCCATCGCTGGACACTGAAATAGCCAAATATGCTCTTGATGGCGTTATCGGACCCCTCATCCCCGAGCACTCGGGAAGTGACAAGTCTACAAACGAGCTGACCTCCCCCGACCCGGCCTACGACGCCTTTGCCTTCTCGTTTCTGGTAGCACCGAATCTTGTCATATTTGAACCAAAAATTTCCGATTTTGCAAAGGCTCTGAGTCCCGAGAGACTCTCGTTGGCCATTTCTCGCGGCTACCACTCGTTTCTGGATCGTGACGACGATCTTTTCTGGCTTCTTGCTCACTTCGTTGGCTTCGTCAAGGGTGAACAAGCTACGAAAACAGCAACTCTCCGAAGCCTCCATAACCTCCTCTCTACAGTGGCGCCAACAATCCGCATTCGCATGCAACTTGGTGAGGGTGGTTCTGGAACCCAAGAAGAGGATAGTGAGAGCGAGTCGTCCGAACCTAATCGAACCAATAAATATTTAAGCCAACCACTGCCGAAATATGTCAAGACAGTCATTTCGTCCCTCGTGAATACGGACGTTGTCTCGAAGCTCTTGGGAGTGTTTGTCAAGTATGAACAAAGATTCCCGTTGGTCCATCTTTTTACGTTGGAACATTTACTAACTGTGTACAGGAATTCTTCGCTATCTTCAACTGACGAGTTGGAAGGCATCTCTTTGCTTTCAGGATATCTTCTCGTTTTACTCCGGTGCTTCCCCAGTGAAGGTGACGAGATCCGCATGCGGCTCTATCTGGGCGATGTGGCTACGGAGAAAGGCTCCAAGACGACTCTACAGTTCCTTTGGGACGCCGTCACCCGCTCCTCGATATATAGGGCCGTCATAGCGGACGATACCGCACCTATAAAGCTACTAAAGAGCTACTTTGCCGCCCCCGAGAGTTCCCAAGAGGCAGCAGGCGTCTCCCGCCATGACATGGAATGGCGCATCATTCTCCTCTTCCTCGAACTGTACATATTCGTCCTTCGCCTAAGCGATGATGAGGACTTTTTCAGTGCCATCCGCCCGAATCCCGTACAAGATGAAAGTTTTGACACGCGAATCCGAAGTTCCAGCTTGTCGTTGAGAAGTGTTGAGAGCTTGACTCGGTTCTTGAAGAACCTGGCCTTTACTCTACACCACGACACCGCACACATCACGGGTAACTTGGCCGCTGCAAGAAAGATGAACTCGAAGCAGGGCATCATCAAGGCGTCCCACAACGCGCCTGCAAATGGCACACGACTGGATTTCGACGCGACCAAGGACATCATTACTACAGCGATGAGAATGCTCTACGAACGAGATTCGCGTCGGCCATTCTTGCCTCCCGGCCACTGGCTCATGACATCGCGATTCGATATGCGCGGCTTCATTACGGATGTCGTCGTTGAGCAACAGAGACAACAAGACCTCTCGGACGAAAGCGAGAGCGAGGAGGAGGACGAAGCAGGCGACCAGTACCTCTGGGCGCTACCTCGCACCTCGCAGGGTCAGCGACTATCGCACAATGCACGGATTGAGCGGCTTCAGAATCGCCAACGAAAAGTGCAGCGAGAGCGGTTCCTCGCTTCCATTGGACCCAAACTGGAAATTTTGCGGCATATGCCATTTGTCATTCCCTTTGAGACTCGTGTTCAAATTTTCCGCCAGTTCGTCTATCTCGACAAGATGAAACGGCGCGAGGGCCACGTTGAAGCCGACCAATGGCGTCTTTCGCTCCGCAGCTCGACAGGACTCGAAAGGCTCCATACGCACCAGGCAACTATTCGACGTGGCCAAGTATTTGCCGTGAGTTGGTTCCTTTTGGTACACATCTTAGCTGAAATAGTACTGACTCTCGCTCTAGGATGCCTTTACCGAGTTCTACCCCTTGGGAGAGGGATTGAAAGAACCCATACAAATCACCTTTCAGGATCAGTTCGGAGCCAACGAGGCCGGCATTGATGGCGGCGGTGTTACCAAGGAATTCCTCACAACGGTAATTGACGAAGCTTTTGGAAATGAAGTTGAAGTCTGGTTCAGCAGAAATGACAAGACCGGGTGTTATTTCCCAAACCCCGGTGCCATAGATTGGTTCCGAGAACGAGCACGCCACCCGTCAACAGAAGGCAAGATCTTGGACATTTCATCCAGCGACCAGACAAACGACATTGAATACATGGAGATAGAAGATGACCGAATTTACGGAGAGGAGTCTCTTTATAACAAGGGGCCCTCAACAGCTGACTCATGGGAAGGCATGTCGGCACAACAGATTGGCCAACAAAAGAACACTGAAGATCTAGTCGAAACAGTACTTAAGCGATATGAGTTTCTTGGCCGTATCGTGGGCAAATGCATGTATGAAGGGATTTTGATCAACATATCTTTTGCTGGATTTTTCCTTCTCAAGTGGACAGACCCCGCATACCGGGGCAACGTCAATGACCTCCGGGATATGGACGAGGACCTGTACCACGGCCTCCTCTCCCTGAAGAAGTATACTGGCGATGTTGAGCGCGACCTAGATATCGACTTCACCATTGTTGATGTGGCTTCGTTCTACGATGCGAAACAAGCAGCCAGAACGTACCAAATATCGCGGAATTTGATCCCTGGCGGCAATAAGCACGCCGTCACCAACGAAAACCGTCTACTGTACATCTCGTACGTGGCGCGTCACCGCCTCGTTGTGCAACCGTGGCAACAGACGGCAGCATTCCTCAAGGGTCTTCGCACCATCATCCACCCATCTTGGCTCTCCATGTTCAACCAAGTTGAACTGCAGACCCTTGCTGGCGGCGACTCGTCCGAGATTGACATTGAAGACTTGCGACTCAATACTATATATAGTGGCATTTACCAAGTCGGCTACGATGGTATCGATCACCCCACCATCGAGCTCTTCTGGAAAGTCATGGCCAATTTTACAGACCAGCAGCGTAGGGATGTGCTCAAGTACGTCACGTCTACGCCCCGAGCCCCTCTGTTGGGCTTTTCACAGCTATCTCCCAAATTTAGCATCCGCGACGGCGGGAACGACGAATCCCGCCTACCAAGCACAAGCACCTGCGTGAATCTGCTGAAGCTTCCCGTGTACACTACAGAAGAGAAGTTACGCGAAAAGCTGCTGTACGCAATCTCGTCGGGTGCGGGCTTTGATTTGAGTTGATCGAGGGCAAGTAGCTTGAGAGTGGTGGAAGAGAGGTTTAACCTCGATGATGTAGAGGAAACAGACGAGGGCGTTGTTCGAGCCCAGTCCATGATGTGGCATGCCAACATGTAATGAGATAAAATAGCGAGGAGGGGACGGATGGACGGGAAATGACGTTTATGAACTTACTTTACATAGAAAATGTATACACAATAGCTTATCTCCACCTCCCTTCCTTTTCAACCTTTAAACTTCCACATGTAAGAATAAAGTGCTAGAAGAGAGACCAGAGAAAGGAAAGTCGGACTCCAGATTTTGTTAATAGCTTTTGTGTCATTGGGGTAACGAAATACATATAAATGGCAGAATCAAGCCAAAAAAGCGAATCTAAACAGGCTAGAGAATACCATGCCCCTCCATCATAATCATTCTTGCCTCATTACAAAAGGCCATGCCCGAGTTATAAAAAAAGATGAATCAACAAACTACTCGGCAAACTTGGCGAGGAACTCTTCGCCCAAGTTTTCTAAAAACTCCTTGCGCCCGATAAGGCGTTCGCTGCCGTGCTTTTTTTGTAAACGGGCGGCTTCCTTGGCGGCTCTCTTGTGGCGGTATTTGCCCGACATTGTGGTGGGTTCTTCTGTTTCCTTTGCGACTTCGAGTATGAGGTGGATTGCTTCGTCGTCGTGGGCCGTGAAGATGCCTTCGTGGTGCGAGGGGACGGGCTTGCCTTCGCGGAGGTGGTCCATTGCCAGGAGGGCGATGTCCCCTATTACAAGGGTTGTGTGGTAGAGGGCTTTGACGATGGTTTGGCGGTCGTAGCCGAGGTCTTCGTACTCTGCTATGGCCTTTTCGATCTCATAGTATTCGTCGGGTTCTGGTTCTGATTCGGACTGTTCCGGTTCTGGCTCCGGTTCTGGCTCCGGTTCCGGTTCCGGTTCGGGCTCGGGCTCGGGCTCGTGGGGTGGTGGTGTTAGGGTTCGGTGGCGCGGCCGTCTTTGTGCTGCTGGGGAAGGGGACAGTTCGGTTGTTAATGTGCGGCTTGTAGGGGGGTCGAAGGAGGCTTGGCGTTCGAAGCTGGGAGGAAGTTTGCGGCGCCTGTGGGGTCGGTTTGTAGGAGTCCTAGATAAAGAACCACGGGCGGGTGGTTCTGAGCCCATATAAGAAGAGTGTCCCTTGGGCGCGGAGTGTTGGCGAGCTTCGCCACATGACGCTTGGCCAGTCCTAGCACGAACAGACAGAACAGACGCTGGAATTGGGCTGTTTTCTTCATATTCAACACGTTCGTATTCATCGTCGATTTCCGATGGTGGGTCTTGGTTGAAGTAATCTTCAAGTTTTCCTATAGCCTTGCTGAAGACAAAATCTTGCGTCAAAGGCTCAACGATGCGTCTTCGTTTATTGGCGGGTGTCTGTGTGTAGTAGCCTCCGCTCGGTTCCCGGGTGAGGATTGGTGTCGAGGGGATCTCGGTGTTTCGCGCCTTGCGTTTCCTCGGTGGTGTTCTGGAGTGATGGGGGTCATCCAAGCTGGGCGATGGGCCACGTTGCTCCGATCGAGGATTGGGAAGGGCGGGCGATTGCGTTGGAGACCGGTCAGATCTGTCAGTTGGTGGGTTCGCGTACTGTTTACTATGCGATTCGCACCACTGTTTGAACTTTTTGGGAGAAATAAACTCGCTGAAGTCGCTGAGATAGTGCCTCCAGCTCTTAGCAAGTTCCAGCAAGACTTCTGGCAAGGGCTCCAAACCTAGGCGTTCCGCGACGAGGATCCAGTCGATGTCTTCAAAATGGCATTCCTGACTATCTACAGAATTGAAAAACTTACAGAGCTCGATTCTTCTGTTGCCAATCTGCGGTGATGATGGGCGGTGGATGCCAGAATCATTTGTAAAAAGCGTCATAAACTTGTCGAATTGTTTCTTGGACAGAGGAGGACGGTCTGCCTCGTTTGACGCTGAAGGTGAAACGTCGTCGGGGGAGATAGATCTGGCGTCGGGGCCTGAAGGGCTGCGGCTGCGGCTAAGGCTGCGGCGATGCAGCGAGGGCCCAGACGCTGAGTTGATTGTCGCCCTCAGTCCAGCAGATTCTTCAACACTCTTCATCATCTCTTGGCTTCGCCAACCCGAAACCTGGGTATTAAATGCGTCGCTGGCGAAATTACTGGGCAAGGAAGCACTCGGCCGCGAATATTGAGAAGAAGGCGTGTTGTTTCTTGGCACAGCACTGGCAGTTTCCCGCCTTCGCTCATTGAAAGGTAACACGTCTGGCCAAGTGTCACCGAGCTTCTCCAGCGCTGTGCTGTGTCGCGCGTTTCGAGAGGGATTGGTCGCAGGAGGAGGTGCAGTGCCTTTCCTCGTTACCCGACGTTCTTCATCTTCCTGTGACGCGGTAGGTTTGCCGAAATCACGGGATTCCAACACGGCGTTTTTGTGCCTGAACAGGAATCTGTATTGGTCCATCCAGGCTTTCCAGCCATGTTGTGGGTGCTAGGGGAGAAAGGTTGCCTGTGTTAGTACTGTAGACGGAACTGTAGACGATTTAAGTAAGGATAAATACCAACCTTGGCGGCAAGCTCTTTGTAGACGTCGTAATTAGTCCACTTGATGCCACGTGATATGCAGTTTTGGACATGTGTGACAAGGATCCCAATGTCAGAGTCGGTAAACCCAGTGGGGGGATCGGGACTGGGCCGTCCACGCACAATGGTTGGTATCTGGCTGTGGGAGTACGAGGTGCCCTCGCGAGGATTTGGGATGCTATCCTCTTCCCCTGACGACGACTCCTGGCCCTCGACAGTTGGAGTCCTCGCGGCCGACGGCCTTGCAGCTGGAGCACTTGCAGCTGGAGCACTTGCAGCTGGAGCACTTGCCGCTGGAGCACTCCCAACTGAACACCTCGTGATACGAGCGGTCCCAGTGCGTTTTTTGGCATCCTCTTCCATTGACTTGAGAGGCGGGTCTGGCGCGAGCTGTGCTGCTCGTTCCAGATCTGCCAGTGGCATATTTGACAAAGTTTTAAGCCACCTGGCGCGCCAGGAATGAAAGGTATGGACCGGATACTACACGGGGGGTCAGAGGCTCGGTGCAAAAGAAAGAAAAAAAGGGGGAGCGCCGTCGACCTACCTCCCGTTCTATGAGTTTGTAGATTTTATTTCCACTCTGGACGTCTGGATTTGCCAGGGCTACGGCAATGAGAATTGCATCTTCCTCAGGGGTGAAGTTTGAACGCGTCGCCTTGATCGGTCGACTACTGCCGACTTTTCTGTCGGCCCTGGCGGGCTGGCCGATCGCGTAGTCTTCCTTATCCTGCAGGACACCTTTCTTGATCGAGTCCGAGATAAATTCCCACGTAAAGGAGCCAGGCGGGCTATCTTTACGTAGTCGATCTGCAATGATCATATCTGCTTGCTTATCTACTTTGACCACGGTGCCGCCATTGGACTGGAAGAGGTGAAGACAGTGGTGAGTTTCGTCGATACACTTGGGAAGCGCACACTACTACTTACTTTAATTGAATCGATTAATGAGGTTCGAGCTGGAACACGTTGAGCGACCCAGAATTTCATGTTCTTGAACAAAGTCCCTTGTTGGGAGCTTGTCCCGGAATATGTGACTACGGGAGGCATCCTGCCTCTCAGATGGGTAGTGGCGACTTGTCAAGAGATGAAATTAAAGAGAGTGCGAGACCATCTGGATAGCACAATGATATTTGGAAGCGTGCTTGTGGATGAGATGGAAAGCCAAGTTGAAAAGCACCGGATATCGAAGTGGCTGTTTGCCTCAAAGCCAGGCAGGGAGGCGAAGAAATGCTAGAAGATGCAGGACGGCCGATCAACGCCAGGGTGGGAATAGTAGCACAAACGGTAATATTGACGAGAAGAATCTATACAGTGCACGTATTGGGAAGAGCAGGGCCGTAGGAATGGCGAGAGATTCTCCCCAACTCAATGACGGTCGAGTCTCTGGGCGAATGTTGAGGTTGAAGTTGACGCGTGAGATCGCGACTATCGACATCACGTGGGCTTCCCTGGAATACCCCCACCCTGCCAAAGCCCAGACCATCTAGGGGAAAGATACAGTGCATGTGCCCCCAACCCTCAACCCCCCCCCCCCCACTAACGTCAACTAAGGGGCGAAAATTGCTGCTGACTTGCTCCAGCTCCTTCTGTTCCTTCTGTACGGAGTAGGGCGCCATTCTACGGATAAGGCGAATTCGAATTGGCCATTTTCTCACCTCAATATTTTCGTGAGATGGACGCCTTGCTACACACCTGCCCTCTTCTTGAATGGTTTTGGTTGGTTTTTGGGCATCGAATGGTACCCCGAGTCTATTAACTGCCTAATCGCCTCCTCTCTCTTCATTCTTCTGCACCTCCTCCTCCCTCTGGCTGTGCCTATTCGGATGATTACGAATACTCTCCCCGGCTGACCTCGTCCTCATCATGAGCCCCCTAACGACTGTTTTTCTCGTCATATTTGGCATAGCATTCATTGTTTTTGTAATATTCTTCGGTAGAATTCCTGCTTTGCGGTACGTCTTAGGCTTCTTCTGCGCAAGATCGAACATAAGGACAAAATCACTAACAATTTCCAGAAATACGCCAATCACCTATCTCAACAAGCTGCTTGTTGTTCATATTCCTAATGGCGTCCTGGCTTTAGATCAGGTCTTGACGTCGGGCAGGCTGACTTCGTGCTTGACCCGGTTCGGCCATAACATGGTCTACGAGCGTCATCCAACAGTTCTGGTGAGTGTTGCGGTTCGCATAGAAACCTGCCATCCTGTTGTCGCAACACATGTCGCATCGTCTTTCCCCATGCGCCAATGCACTCTACGGTCTTTCCGGCCGTTCCCGTGGCTCATAACTAACACGCGCCACAGATCTTCTTCATTTTGATTCTCTCCATTTCAGAATGTCTGTACCTACCAGCAGCATGGCCCCAACTCGGCCTTATAAACAAGCTGGCCGGTTCCATCGCCATCGCCCTCCCCTACACATTCCTCTACCTCGCCGCCTTTAGCGACCCGGGCTTCATCACCCCAGCAAACCACGCCTACCACATGCAGCTTTACCCCTACGACTACTCCATCTTCCACCCAGGCCAAGAGTGCACCACTTGCCACGCCCTCAAACCCCCGCGCTCCAAGCACTGCAGCCTCTGCAAGCGCTGCGTCTCGCGCCTAGACCACCACTGCATCTTCATCAACAAGTGCGTCGGCTATGGAAACCACCACTGGTTCATCCTCCTCCTCGTCTCCACCGCCGTCCTCGTCACCTACGGCGGCATACTCGGCGCATCCCTCATCTCCGCCAAAGTCCGTCCCAGCTACCCAGGCTTTTCCATCATCCCTTTCCTAGCGGACATGACCATGACCCGCTACTTCGTCCTCCTAGGCTGGTCCATCCAAGACACTGTCGGGCTAGGCGCCGTAACCCTCCTCTGCATAATGATCTCCCCAATGGTATGGGGCCTTCTTATTTACACCCTCTATCTCGTCTACTGCGGCACAACCACAAACGAATCCCTTAAATGGTCCGACTGGAAGGCCGAAATGGACGACGGCTTCGCCTTCAAGCGTCGCATGAACCCGGCCCGCAAACTCTTCCACGAGATCGAACCCTCCTGTCCCCGCTGGCCCCTGGCGACAGAGCAAGTCTTGACGCGCACAGACGACGGCCAACCACCTTCGAACGACCGCTTACCAGGCGAGGGCGAGTGGGAGCGCGTATGGCGACTCGACCAGGTCGAAAACATATATGACTTGGGTTTCCGCGACAATCTTGTCGACATCTTTGTTCGCGATGCCTTTCTGGATACTTCGCCTTCGCTTCCCGGGGGGGGTGCACATGGCCAGGGCCTACGGAAGAAGAGAAAGGCTCGAGTTTCGCCCATTTAAAGCATTACTTCCTCGTTCTTTTGACTTCTACCTGGATTATTTTGCCACTTTCAAAAAATTGTTTGTAATTTGTCACAGCGTGGTTTATATAGAGATAGCATCTTTGACTCCGGCTTAGGCAATCAAAATTTTAATTTAGGGAACAACTCCTACGTGTGCTCCGAGCATTGAGTGCTGCACGATCTATTATAGACAGTGATGAACTCGGAAATGGAACATTTCTTTGGTTTTCGTGTCTATCTGTATTGTTCTTCCCCTTTGGAGGAGTCTTGTGGTATCGAGGCTACTGCCGATAAAAATGAGATAGTTCTATACATGATGTTCTTCTTTGATAGGAAAAAAGAAAGTGTGGAAAAATCATTCAATCATGGTGGGTAGAGCGTCATTGCTCTTCCTACTACGCCCTGTATTGCCATAACGCGTGCCAATTCCTCTTGTCAACCCGGATGCACCGGACCTCGAGGTCACAATGCACTGGGAGACAAAAAGTTTACCCAGTTCCCAATCCTACGCCGTACCCTTTCGGGCGATGAAAAAAGAGTTTGTCGAGGGCTCTATCGATGGGTCCCTACATCATTACGCCTCAATTACAAGATGGTGCCGAATCTAGTTACCATGAGTTAGCCTTGGTTGTTAAAAATGGTGAAGAGCGCATCAGATCAGCTTACCCAAAAGTTTGTTTAATGCTTCGGACATAGTACTCTCCCCAGTTACGCTTCGTCACATCCTCTTGATCAACAGGCACGCCCTCCCAGGTTACCCTCATGACAGTGACATGATCAATGTCGTTCTGGTCAAACTCAATGCTGAGTCGCGAGTAGTGGCCAGCAGGCCACTGGTCAAGCCGCCAGCTCTGGACAACCTTTTTCGGCTCGCTCAATTCGAGGTATTCGCCAGAGACGTTTCCGCCAAACAACTCAAACTTGCCCCCCTTGCGGGCGCCCTCGAAAACCTTGGGTTGGGCTCGTGTGAAAGCAGTGATTCTGGCAGGGTCGGTAAACGTCTGGTAGAGCTCCTCGGCTGTGGTACGGAACTCCGCGGAATCGGTGACCGTTGTTGTGTTCACAACACCACCTGTCTTGCTCTGGGAGCCGGAAGTCGGAGTTGCCGGCTTTCCAGTAGTCTGCACTTGGGGGTGTACTTTAGGGGCTGGAAAGCCGCGCGATGCGTCATAACCCGGAGCGTGCTGGATGTATTTGGCATGCTCAGCGATGAGGACTTCGGGTAGTTTAAGGAACTCTGTACGCAATTGGGGTACAATCTTGGAACGGACAAGCTCCTTCACGGGTTGTTTCTCCTTGGCATCGGCATGGATATCGACGTCAAACTAGAGCCAAAGATATCAGTCACTGAAACCAGCAGGATCGGGTTGGCATCTTCAATGTTGCATAAATCACTTACGACGAACTCATCCTCCTCGGTGTCGTGAGCAACCTCGGGGATAGTAATGGTACCAGTGACATCCTTGGCATCAGGTGCAGATCCTTTTTTTAAAGTCAGCCAGATTGATTTTGTTGCCATACACTACCAAAGATACGCTATTTAGCCACCTACCAGAATACCCTAGAACAAGCTTCACATCATAGATTGTGATGACTTTGCCCTTTCTCTGGCTAACATCTACATCACCATCCATGCTGACGACGGTTGTGATCTTTGCAGACACATCCCCGTCCTCAGCTTCAATCTTGGTCACATTCTCAGAGAACCAATCCTTGGCCCAAGCAGAGACATCCTTGTTGACCCAGTGCCAGTTGTTGGGGTTGTGAAGAACCATTTTGGGACTGATGTGCCGACGACAACGTTGAGAGAGAGAAATGATATAGTTTTCCTATTAGGTTGCAAGAACTGAGTTAGCACGTTCTGCCGCCGTAACAGACCATTTCGACCGAAAGGTACAATGCAAGTGAGTAAAGAAGTATTTCCTCTTCTCTAATCAGAAACCGGTCTTTGACCGTAGCATTTTGTCATCAAGGAAAGGGAGTACAAGTCACTCTATGACTGGTGCCAGCTGGAGCTCATCATTGAAGGAGAAGAGGAAGTTGCGGGGAGGGGCGACATTTGGCGTAACATACCTTACAGAGATGTCAAATTGAGAGTGCGAGAAGATCAATTGAAAAGAATACAAAATCGAATAGAACAAAAGAGCGGGGGAAAGATTAAAAAAAAGAGGAAGAGGGAAAAAGAGGGTCAGCGCAAAAGGTTCTGCGAGCTTCTTTCTCCATTCACAAAAAAAGAAAGCTCTAGAAATCCAGTCTGCGAAGCTTAGCCCCTGTTTTTATCTAGGCCAATTCGGTAAAACCTCGGTAGAAGCAGGTGGGGGTCCGAATCCATTTTGTCTTTTCTGCCACCACTCTTTCTGACCGCCCTAGAGATGGCAATTGGGATCTCGACGACTGGACAAAGGGCTGTGATAATGTAGAAGTAATTCTCGTGCTTATTTTACCAGAGCTGGGCTTTTTTTTACTTATATGAGATTGATTCTCTCAATACGATGCTTGACCCATCTCTTCAGCAACCCGTGTCTCTTCAGCAGCCCGTGATTCGAAAGAGGTCACGTGCAAGGTGGATCCCCGCCAGCAAATCAGCAACCCCAGAAACGAACCATCAATTCTTCACTTTTGAAGCTATCCGCAAAAAATAAGTCCCAACGAACCAAGCATTCCGCTGGCCCTTATGCTCGGCCCCCAATAACGACAGCCATGCTCGCCCCCAGCAGGAGAAGGGCGGTAGATCGCGCCCTCTCCGCCACACTCGCAGCTCCCTCCTCGCAATCCGCCCTCCACGCATTCTCCCCCGTTTCCACGTTGCCCCCGTTCCTCGTGCCCGCGCTGCGCCAAGGACAAAGGGGCTTTTCGCAATCTGCGCCGAGATGTTCGAAGCTTGGCCGGACGCCGCTTTCTGTGCCACCGGGCGTTGAGATCACCATTGGAGAGCCGGTCGTGAAGAATGATTTAACGACGTACCTACGGATTCCCAAGCGGGTTGTCAATGTGAAAGGACCTCTGGGTACGTTTCTTGCTACTTCCCATGGCTCTCCGATTGAGATTGTCCTAGAGCTCCGCTCGATAAATGAGGATGAATATTCTTGCCTCGGCGAGAAACTCAAACTTCGTGCACATTCGGGTTCCTTGCTAACAGTTTTCTTGCAGGATCCCTTGACCTCGATATCCCGATGTTCCTAAAGATCGAACAAGATTTACAGACGAGACGAGCTGTTCTTTCAGTCGAAGATTCTTCAGTC
Source organism: Graphium sp. VPRI43844 (assembly GCA_019925285.1). Taxonomy (NCBI): domain Eukaryota; kingdom Fungi; phylum Ascomycota; class Sordariomycetes; order Microascales; family Graphiaceae; genus Graphium; species Graphium sp. VPRI43844. The sequence continues at coordinate 90,318 of JADHKT010000094.1, forward strand.
AAGCAACAACGCGAAATGTGGGGTGAGTAATACCATAGCGATCCTTTGGAACAATATTAGTTGTCCAGTATCTGACAGTTCTTCCCCCCTAGGCACGAAATGGTCCTATCTCCAAAACTACATCACCGGCGTATCAGAAGGCCACACAGCAGTCGTACGACTCGTTGGTATCGGTTTCCGTGCCGCCGTCGAAGACCGACCCCGAAAGGCGACATTCCCTGGCCAAAAGACTCTCTCTCTAAAGCTAGGATACACACACCCAATCGACCTTCTCGTTCCCGAAGGCGTCAAGGCATCAACGCCGAACCCGACCCGCATTCTACTCGAGGGCATCGACCGCGAAGCAGTCATGTCGTTTGCAGGAAAGATTCGACTGTGGAGGAAGCCCGAGCCTTACAAGGGTAAGGGTGTGTTTATCGATGACGAGACGATTAAGTTGAAGCAGAAGAAGATCAAGTAGATTATTGTTTTCTTCTTCTTTCTTTTCTGTACCAGTCTTCATTCTTCATGGCATTGCTAGGCTCGAGTTGGCGCGGATCCCCGAAAATCCCTTTGTACAATATTTTGTTCACGAGTAGAAGACTCTTTTTGTAAGAAAAAAAAATACGAATAATAAGTTGTATTCTACACACATACAAATTCCCAGATGAAAAATTCCCTGAAATAGTACAAATTTGCAAGAGAAAATGTAATCAATATGTCCTATCAAGTACTGGGAATAGTTCTCCTGTAAAGCAACGTGCAGCAGCTAGCTCACCTAGCCAGCCTTACCACACGTGCCCCCACTCCGCCGTAAACCGCAGCGTAATTTTACCTCGTCAATCGCAAACCATCCAACATCCCAAACCTCACCACAACCTCTACAACCAAATCCCCCAGCTACCGATAAACCAAAGCCAAACTCCAAACCTCGACAATTCAAAACCACCACAAAAGATAAAACCCAAAATGTCGACAAAAAGAATTCTCTACAGAGCCCTCCTCCGCGAACTTCCCCCCAGACCCCTAACCTCCAAATCCCCAATCCACGAAACCCTTCGCAAAAACTTCCTCTCAGAACCCTCCCTCCGCATAGCAACCGACTCAAAGGCAGATATCCAACTCACCGCCCAACTAGCAGCGTATCTGCGCGCTCAAAGGACCTACGTCTCGCTTCTCGACCATTATAACCCCGGCATGCACCTTTCGTCCGACGAGCGGATAAAGCTTTCTGCTAGGAGGGTGGGCATTGATTTGCCGAAGGAGTATTCTCCTGAGAAATGATTCTTTGGGAGGGGAGGGGAGCTGTGAGGATATAAAAATTGACGGTGCTGTGTATGATATTGGAAAGGGGAGTGGAATTGCAGCTGCTGCTTCGTGTGGATGAGGTGCGGACTCAACACCGGCTACGAATCTGTTATATATTGGACGAAAAGGAATTGTACATATCACAGGAATAATGGGCTGTTTGAACTACAAAAATAGACGATGATTTCTCTTTGCCCCGGGTGGCATTGTCGGGTGCAGACGATACAACTGAGGGTGATTTTTCACCATGATCGGGTACGGCATAATCCAGAAGATTCGTCTAATGGCCTTCTGCCTCACATTGCAGTCTCCAAGCTCAGTGCACCATTCACTGCATTAGGTAGTGGGCACATGTTAATTATATACATAAATTTGCCCTTTCTTGCTGTCAGAACTACTGTCTTCCGAAGATATCAACTTGCAAATACATTGGGGTATCAATGCCTTTCTAACCACCCAATCCCTCTCTCTAATAAACTCAGGCAACGCCGACGCCGCTGTCCTCGAATTGTTCATCCCAGCCTCCCGTCTCGAGTAGCCATCCACCCACCCTCTCCTTGACATTTTTCATGTCCTCCCCTAAAGCGCTCGTCCATTGGTCCTGCACCACGCGCACCTTCTCCTTGAGATCGTCCGTCAGGCGTTGGCCCTCCTCCGCTCGCATCTCCTTGGCACGCTGCTCACGTTCCGCCGCCGGTAACGGTCGGCCTTCGCTGTCGAGCTCTGTCTCGAGGACCCTGGCTCTTGCGTGCGTCACTGCTTCTTTCACTTCGTGGAGTAGACAGAGAAGATTCGTTTGTGACTCGATAAACTGGTACGAACTCTTCTCGGAATGGAGCAGGAGGCTGAAGAGATATTGGAGCGGGTGGTCGTAATACGACGTATTCTCCTCATATTCTGATGCCGGAATTTGTACCATGAAACCGTTCAAATCCTGCGGAATACGGTCAAGGATGCTACGAAGTGGCGGTGCGATGTCCCAGAACGCCGAGAGCTGCACTTCGACACCTCGGACAACAGCCCGCTCGACAACCTCCTTGAACTGTTCAGTACGTTGGAAGATTTCGTAGGCAAGAGCGTATTCGCGCTTCGATGCGTCGTCGGCAAAAAAGGCTTCGGCGGAGCATATCTTCTCCTCATTGCCCGAAAGTCTATAGGGAGTGAGCACTACTGTCCGATATCTGTCATTGCGGTCCGAAAGAATATCGAATATGGCCCGGTACAGTGTCTCGCGAGCCTCGAATATCCACTTGAGTAGTGTCAGCTTCTCCAGTAGCTCTGGCTTGTCATCGCCCTCTTCCTGGGGTAAATCGGCCGCATTTTCGACATCGGAAAAGAGCGACCCTGCAAGGTCATCAAATAGCTCAGTAGCACGGGCGATTCGCGCTGTCAGGAGCTCATTCAATGGAGCTACTACGTCGCTCTGAAACTTTTCAAATTCGGCCTTTTCGAGTGCTTTGGTTTTTTCTTTCGTCTCTTGGGCAGCGCTTTCTTCAAACGCCGCCGCATCTGCATAAGACATCTGTCCGGAGCTAATCTCACGTTGAAGGTCTGCCCGGAGTGTCTGCTGGCGTTCTTTGGTCTCCTGTGCGAGTCTCTGCCGGGCTGCATCGCTCTCAGCTTTGAACTTCCCCTTGGTTGCTGCTAACTCCGCGAGGTCGCTCAAGGTTCGTACTGCACTTCTAGTCGCGGTAAGATCCGGGTGGTTGTTGTTGACAGCGGGGTGATGGCGGGGGTAAGGTGGCGGAAGTGTCACTAGTCGTGAGATGTCGAATCGATTCGCTCGCGGGGTATCGGGTTGAGTGGCAGAGACAACGGATATCATTGAATGGCGCAGTGGTTGAGGGGTCATCGCCTGATCCGAATTATGCCAGCCGGTCTTCTCTGGTGGGTATTCCGAAGAGGAGGATGCGCCGGCTTCGGCACTTCCCGAGTACATATCGCTGCTGCTGCGAGTTGGGCTCTCTTCCCACTGTAGGGCTTCACGAGCCTGCTTGGGGACACCCATATACTTGGACTCTCTCTTGGACCTTTCAAATGTTTCAGGGGCTCCGCCTGAGGCGGACTCCCACCATCGACTTGCTGGTCGGCCTCTGGAATCTGACTCGGCGTTGCTATTACTTAAACTCAGGATGGGAGACAACGAGGGCATATAGTTTCCTGTTCCCCAATTATTGGCGGCTGGAGATGGTGCTCCAGCGGGCGAGTGGGCAAAAGAGGCCGACGGAGGAGCGGAATGGGGCTGTGGGCTCTCTTGGTAAGGCGCGGTGTTAGTCGAACCACGGCGAGGGCGGCGCGCCTCCGAGGGCTCCGAAATGTTTTGAGTGGCGGTCATCGGACGGAAGAGATCCCTGGTCAAGTCAAATATCTCGGAGCCCATGGCACCAATAGCTGAAGCGTACCGCTCCCGGCGAACCCTCGACTCGCTGACGATGAACTCTGCAAAGAGACGGACCCGATCTTGATCAGACTGTGCCTCTGCCTCTCTGACTGCAAAATCGCGGAAGCGTTCCACTGTTCCTTCACTGAACTCATCGGCACTCTGTTGAATCACAATATGCTTCATGGGCAAGGGTGAGGGGGGCACGCTATCTGTAGCCCGTCGTGCGCTCCCGAGTGGCGTGAGGGCCACTCGCCGAGCATCCGATCTTGAAGTTGATCTTGTATGTGGGGGAGGCGTTGGAAGAGATTTGGGTGCCGAAGATGAAGGCCCCGCGTCTGGGGTTGGCAATGATTTAGATGGGACTGGAGAAAATGGGGGGGTCGGAGAGTCGGGATTAGGGAGACGCCCAGAGCCCAGAGGCCGAAGTGAGGCATGTCGTGTGTCGTACTGTGAGCCCCCAGTGCCCGGGGTGGCGGCGTCGAGCCCTTGACGGCCGCCGCTTCGCGGAGTCGACTTGTTAATTGTGAGGCGGCGGGAAAGCGAAGTTCCGTTAGGCACTACAATATCTGTTAATTGAACACCGTCGATTGAATCTCGGTGATTTCTAGTCCTGCTCTCGGCCCGCCTCTGAATGATGGTCTTGTCGTGTCGCACAGCTCGCGCCCTCGCAAGGCCGCCACCAGAACTAGAACCAGAATTGGACTCGTCTGGCTGAGTAGAGTTACTTATACTCGAAGTGTCAATCGTCAAATTCGGGGAAGGCTCTCTCATCGGCCTGACGGGAGTCTCGTCATTCACCCAATCAGCCGGGGTGGGCGGGACGGGGCCCAGGGCTGTGACGCCATTTGGTGGCGGACGACGTGTCGGGGGTGACATGACGGGGTGCGGTATACGGTCGGAGGCCTGGGCGCTTTGTGATCTTGATTGCGAGGGTGGTGGGCCTGGGGGCGGAGGGGGCAGTGGCATGCCCGGCTCCCATCGCACTTGAGATGCAGACCGTGACCGCGCCGAGGTGGGGGTATCACCAACTGATACAGCTCTTCGAGACGCTGGGGGCGCAGGACATGGGCTGGAGTAGTGATTTGGGAGATCTTGGTACGGAATTTGGATCGAGAGGTTACGTTGTGAGCCACGGGCAAGTGATACGGCGGGAGGAAATGGCTCCGGTGGACTCGACGATTGTTCGGCATCACGACGGCGGCCGAGGGAGGGTAGACCAAACCTCCTCTCGCGCGAGGCGCCCCTGGTGGTGCTGGGTGGGGGAGGGAAATTGATTGTCGCGGTAGGGGGTGTGCTGACTTGTGGATGGGACTGTGGTTCGGGAGATGGCCGTCCTAACACGCCTGGAGTGGGGAGCCCGGCCGCCGAGGTATTGGCAGGAGATGGAGAAGACTCCATCAGGATACTGGCAGGTCTCTGACTTCGCGGGGGGCTATAAGGAGGCGGTGGGGCGGTTGATACTGTTGGAATAGAATATCTGAGTAAGCCAAATGACGAATAGATGAGAATATTGCTGCTGGGTAGACTTTACCTTCAGGGTCATGACTGTGGTGACTGTGGTGGAACGAGAGCGACCTCTCAGGCCCAACAATTGGTGATCCGATCCATTGTTGAGGGTTGTACGGCTGGATAGCGCTTGCAGGAGCAGGAGGATAGGCATGGTTTGCTGACAGGGCAATGGCCGATAGAGGAGCATTCTGAGGGTTTGAAGAATGTAACGGGGTGGTCAAGAGGGGGTTTAAGCCCGCCATGCGGAGTCTCGTGGGATCACGCGTGTTGTTCATCGTGATGGCCCAGTGTTGTACAGAAAGATTCTAAGAAAGCGATCGGGAGAGGCGAGAGACACAAGGCCGTGATGAGGCGTTATGCTTTGGGCACAGTCATTCCTTGGCTCGTTGCGCACCCGACGAGGACCAAGAGCCCGTTCAACCTCTCGGATGGACCTCTACAGCTGTAGGGGTCACAATGGGAAGAAGAAGGCAGGTATTTACCAAGCCATGCGGAAATATCTCATGTCGCAACTTGGTATAGAGCCCGCGACAGAGCAGCGACAACGAAACACAGGGGTCGGAAAGGGCAGTGAGTGATGCCAAAAGCCAAGATAGGATTGGGGGGACTCCGAGTCACAAGACGAGTATCCGTGGACCTATCAAAGCCAGGCGATGCGAGGCTGAGAAAAGGGATAAAGAAAAAAGACCCGACTGAAGATGCAGAGGACAAAGATTAAAGAAGAAAATGGTAAAAAGGAAGTAGAAAGAGGAGAAGAGCGACAGATTTGGGGGGGGGGTGACCGGGGAGGGGTGTGGAGATACCTGGCCCACGGCGATGCGACCTGCATAACAGACCCGAATGGCCGCCCAAGCAAGGTTGCGAGCACACCTATTAAATCACGGTCTCGTTCCATGCACCTAATATAACAGTCAATAACGGATTAACTTGTCGCGTCAATGGCGATTCGAGGTCGAGTGTGTACCTTGCGACGCCAAAGAGCTGTTGACACGAATTCTACCAAATGTCTATGGGGAGTGTTTGAAGGGGATCATGTTTAAAAAAAGAACACGGGTTTAATAGGTGTAGGTGTGGGCGGGAGAGGGAGAGGGACAGCGGCCCAGGGCAGAGAAGCATAAATTATCCCCATCCATTGCCTTTCAAGACAACCTGAGAGACGCACCCAAACGATGTGTAAGCGGTTATTGTATGCTCCCCTCCTCACATGCCATTATCTACATTCCCGATTCCTTCCTCTTTAAGATACACACAGTGTGATGATTCCTAATTTCTCTTGTGGACGAGGTAGGCAGGTAGGTTCGAGACAATATGTGTACATCAGTTGCTCCTTCCCGTCATCCTATCATTAACAGGCGTGATAAGCGGGAAGGAATCACCACCACCAGTCCACAGTCCGCAGTCCACAGTCCAGAATCATAAACTACGCGTACTCTTAGCAAACAAACTAGGTAGACTAGTAAACTAGTTTAAATTCACAGTGCTCCGTACAGTGGATCCCCCTTTTGACAATCGGTCTACTAAACTACTTGTAAGCGTAGCATCCAAGGTCCGCCCGGACAGTTCGTCACAGTGGGTCGAGCCACTGCCATTTAGCAAGAATTCTCCTGTACGAAGTAATACAGTGCATAGCCAAGGATAGCTACAATCGATGCTTGTCTGTCCATTATGCAGAGAGAAGGAGTCCGAGAACTAGCTTATTATTCTTGCTGGCTTCATAGTGGCTAGTATCAAAATCTAATACTTGTACGTTGTTTCTCTGTATCTAGATCATGTATCAAGATACATGGCTGGCCTCGGCCACCCTCCATTCACCTTAATTTGGGGGGGGGCCTCGGGGACAAGGTAGATCCCGGCGTGCACCCCTATTATCTAGATATGGCCAATTTGATGGCATTTTGGTTCCGAGCACAGATTAGTGATGCCTTCTTCAGAAGAGATTGTAAGATGTTGAACACCAGGAAATCCCCCTCTCGTTGCTAACCTCTGACAAGCATCAATGGTGACCGCTAATTGGTCGTGGTTCAGGTGGACCGTCAATCTATTCTTGGACAGCCTTAAAACCGTCCAGGGCTGTGATTGGCCAACTGTATGTGCAGTGCGGAGTGACTGGGGTTGCCAGCGCTTAACTAGCATAATTATCCCCTGTCTTGTCATAGGTACTCCGTACTTGTACTCCGTACTCATCATGGGCTTGCTTGGAGTGGGGCGGTTGGTAAGATCTCGAATCGTCTAGGTGCGTTGCTTCAGACCTTTTTTCACAGCGCGAGGTCAATGTAGTTTAAACTACTCCGTACACGCATTTACTCGTAATACTCCGCAGTCACATGAATGAGAGGGAAAGTAGAGCACACCCGACCTTCTCCCTCCTATTCCGTATTGGGAGATATCAAAGAAGCGGGGTGTTTTGCCAAGTCTTCACCTACGGAGTATTTCTCTCCTCGAGGGCTGGCCAAAACCACAATGACTGTCTGCCACCTTTTTGTGGTCAGCCAGTCCCACCAAAGCTCTAGCCCCCAGACGCAAGCCTTCGTCAGTGCCAGGGGTACTGTGGCTGCCCGCGTCAAGTTTACATACCGCAGTATCAAGCATGCCTGCCCAACTCCTGCTTACTGCGCGAGCCAAATGGCATTCCGAATAGCCCACACCCAACAATAAAAATGGTCCTGGTTTGCTTTCAATCAGGAAGGCCAAACGGCCGCAGTAAAGCTGCTTCTAGAAGCTGGGGCTCGGGTCAACTCGACAAGTATACGTATGATCGTACGCCCCTTTCCCATGCAGCAGAGGAGGGCCAAACATCTGTGGTAAAGCTGCTTCTAGAAGCTGGAGCTCAGATCGAATCAGAAGATGGTATAGGTTGGACACCTCTTATCTATGCAGCAGAAGGACTTCATGTAGATACAATCAAGCTGCTTCTGAAAAGCTGGAGCTCGGCTAAATTTAGAAGACAATCCCGGCCGGACAAATACACTCAACTTTACAAAACTTGCACTAATGGCCTAGTTTCCGTCTTTTGGGAATGCCTTCGGAATTTAAACAAGCTAAACCCCATTTCACCATACTGAGGGGGAGGGGCCCCGAAAGAAATCAAAAAACTCTTGCGAATTACAACTTGCTTTTCCATACCACTCGACTAGGGTCTTACGGAACGTCGAGTTTAAAAATTATGTTGCAGTATTTGGATCTTGATGCTGCTCAGCATCTAATCCAAGGGCATCCCTTTTGGTCATTTGGCATATTTACTCCGTATGTCTTGCTGCGCCATTGCTTTTTGTCGTGCAGAGAGCGCTCCTCTCTCCGTTGCGCAATGTGCCGGGTCCGTTTCTGGCTCGGTTTACAGCCTTGTGGTATTATCTCTGGCTGTTGTCCCTGGGGCATTGGCCGACACATTGCAGCGCTGCCTGCAAATGGGGAACTCGTTCCGCGCCTTCTAGCGGACTTTGAGATATGGAAATCTGTGGCCATCTGTGACCGTGAGAGCTTGGATGGAAAGTGGAAGACCAGAAACTATCTCTTTCTCAGGCCGAGTCACTTTGAGGCCCGATTGACGAGACAGGATGAGAAAAATATAAAGGGATATGTATATACTTGTATGTGTATACTCATGTGGGATGAAGATTACGCAAGGCTCTTTCCTTTTGCTTATGACATGACGACGGGGTGTCTCGCTCTTTCCTTTGCAGGACAACAAAAATATATTTCTTTTCCCCTTTTGTTGAAAATTTGCTCTCCTGCAGCCGCGCTTGTCAATAGAAGCTGTGTTCATAACCCTGCACTTATCCAAATTATCCAAATATCGTGTTATCTCGATGGCTTCTCCGGGCTTTAGACACTGGAGGGGCCGAAGCCCATCGGAGGGGTCCGGCGACTTCCCAAGTCTCCCAACAAGTCTCAGGATATATGAACAAGCCCGAAAAAAAGGTAAGACAGGTCCTCGGATTGATATGTGCCACTCAAACCATTTATGTCAGCCCCTTTACGTCAAGTGTTCGCTCACCATTCCATAACCACATAACTATCACTCTAGCGGCCCTGATGTCTCTACTCCGTAAAGGACTTCCCCGCCCAACATCCCCGAAGCAGCACCAATCAAGCACAGCCCCTCGTCGACTGAGCTGAGATTTCCTTCACTTTTCTTCCTCATCTTTCTGGAAATACACATTCCCGTCACAATAACTCCCCTAACCCTACTGCAATCATACTATCGAGATGAAAACCATGAATACCCCGAAAATCACCGTGACGCATCTCTCCAGCGTCCACTACCAACACCCAAACCTCGAAAAAGCCGTCCAATTCCTCACAGACTTCGGCCTAGTCCGCACCCACACAGAGTCCAACCGCATCTACTTTGCCGGTTTCAGCAACGAACCGTACATCTACCTCGCAGAACAATCCCCCTCGCCAAACCGCGTCTTCCTCGGCGGCACATGGACAGTCCAATCCGAATCCGACCTCAAACTCGCCGCTTCACACCCCACAGCCTCCAAAAAACTAGAGAAAAACGATGGACCCGGCGGCGGAATGAAAGTTACACTTATTGATCCGAATGGGTTCCCCGTAACTTTTATCCACGGCCAAGAAAAACGGCAACGCCCATCTGCAGAAACAGAAACCACTCGCTGTGTAGACGGTCTTGAACAAACCCTTCCAAACCTAGCACTCCGCAAAGACAGAAAAGGAATATTCAGAAGATTCGCCATAGGCGCAAGTCCAGTTCACAAACTAGGCCACTACGGCTACGCAGTCCCAACATCAAAATTCAAAGAAACAATAACCTGGTATACATCCCTAATGAACCTAACCCTCACAGACGCAGTCTACGACCCAACCTCCAAAGAAGACACAACTTCCTTCTTCCACATTGACCTTGGATCCCAATATACAGACCACCACGTAAATACTCCATCCCCCCTTCCCCAAAAACACTCTCCAAAAGCTAATGTGAAAAAATAAGAGCTTCTTCCTCGCTGCAGGGCCAGAAGACAAGCCCCCGCATGTCCACCACTCAAGCTTCGAAGTAAACGACTTCGACTCCCAATGTATAGGCCACAATTGGCTCCAATCAAAAGGCTGGGTAAACTGCTGGGGCGTAGGAAGACACGTCCTCGGAAGTCAAATCTTCGACTACTGGTATGCCCTCTCTCCCCTTTCTCTTCTAGGGAAGCGATTTAATAAGAGTATAGGTTCGATGCCTCAGGAAACATCTTAGAACACTACTCTGACGGCGACCTCGTGAATAACGAGACAAAAGTCACCCGCGAACCTCAGACTCCGGGTTCCCTTTACATCTGGGGTCCGAATATCCCGCTTGCCTTTGTGACGGGCAAAGTCGAGGACGCTGGCAAGGAATTCGTTCCTCCTGATGCGGAAAGCGGGGTGGCGGCTGCTTAAGGCTTGGATGCTGGGTTGGTCTAAAAGTATGTCTCGTGATATCTGTCTGTTGGTTCTTTCGTCGACGTCTCGGCTTTGTACTTTGGGTAGGACGGTATTTCTATGTGATATTCCCCCTCTAATATGGAATACATAGAATACACCAGATTGAACGAGATTTTGCAACATGTTGCATTGTTTTTTATCACTGTCTGCAAGTATACATATGCTAGGACAGCCGCGTCTTGTACCATGGGCTAGGCGAGGGACGCAAACAACGCATCCGTGTCTGCCCAACCTTCTAGAGCAAGGAAGACATACGTGATTACAAGGTGTGTTTATATTAAGCATATTAGACGTGCAGCTCTGGAAAAACAACTGTAACAAAAAGATAGATTACCCTGGCCATCCCAGGCACGGCACATAGAGAAAAGAAATCGAATGGCGAAATCCGCGAGGACTATACGCATCCAACGCAAGGAATTTTCGAGGGGTGGTGGGAAAAAAACGGGGGGAAATCTCTGGAATCGTAATCAAACTATCGTAAGGGCGCCTTGCAGGGAAGATGAATGGGTCTTTATTGAAAGGCGTCAACGCAATAAAAAATCGTAAAAAGGCCGAAGACACTACCGCGCGAGGTATATCTAGTAGAGCCCCCTTTTTTTTCCCGTCAATTACCGCAACCCCGAAAGCTGAGAAAAAAAAAGAAGGTCACAATCTCTCGTCATAGTCTTTGGGGGGAATTTTTATGGACCATGTGTGAAACAAGTATGGATGTCGATAGTAGGGTGTGGGGGAAAAAGGGGTACGACGGAGCAAAGGGAGGGAAATGTGCTGCAGTGTTCAAGGTGGACGTCATTTAGACCTCCTCCTCAAGGGGGGCCTCCTCGTCGTATTCCTCCTCCTCCTCGTCAATACCGGCATCCTGGTATTGCTGGTATTCGGAAACGAGATCGTTCATGTTGGACTCAGCCTCAGTGAACTCCATCTCGTCCATACCCTCGCCAGTGTACCAATGCAAGAAAGCCTTTCGTCGGAACATGGCAGTGAACTGCTCGCCGATACGCTTGAAGAGCTCCTGGATCGAGGTCGAGTTACCGACGAAAGTCGACGACATCTTGAGGCCGCGAGGAGGAATCGAGCAGAGGGCGGTCTGGACGTTGTTGGGGATCCATTCGACGAAGTACGAGCTGTTCTTGTTCTGGATGTTGCGCATCTGGTCCTCGACCTCCTTCATGGCGACCTTACCACGGCTATTGTGAAAGAAATTTAGGTTAGATTGTGAACAAATCAAGCACAACAAGCAGCATTAATTTTGCTCGAGGGATTAGAAAATATAGACAAGGTTGGAAAAAAACTTACAAGATGGCAGAGCAGGTGAGGTATCGGCCGTTACGGAAGTCAGAGGCGGCCATCATGTTCTTGGGGTCGAACATTTGCTGAGTGAGCTCGGGAACGCTGACAGCACGGAAAGTGTAGGCACCACGGCTGGTCAGGGGTGCGAAGCCGACCATGAAGAAGTGGAGACGAGGGAAAGGAACCATGTTGACGGCGAGTTTTCGGAGATCCGAGTTGAGCTGGCCAGGGAAACGCAAGCAAGTAGTGACACCGGACATGACGGCAGAGACGAGGTAGTTCAAGTCACCGTACGAGGGGTTGGACAACTTGAGCGTGCGCATGCAGATGTCGTAAAGAGCCTCGTTGTCAATACAGAAGGTCTCGTCAGAATTCTCCACTAGCTGGTGGACGGAGAGGGTGGCGTTATAGGGCTCGACGACGGTATCCGAGACCTTGGGAGAGGGCATGACGGAGAATGTGGACATCATGCGGTCGGGGAATTCTTCGCGGATCTTGGAAATCAAGAGAGTACCCATACCGGCACCGGTACCACCACCGAGCGAGTGTGTGATCTGGAAGCCCTGGAGGCAGTCGCAGCCCTCGGCCTCGCGACGGACGACGTCGAGGACCTGGTCGACGAGCTCGGCACCCTCTGTGTAATGACCCTTGGCCCAGTTGTTTCCAGCACCAGACTGACCGAAGATAAAGTTATCGGGACGGAAGAGCTGACCAAAAGGACCAGCACGGACAGCGTCCATGGTACCGGGCTCAAGATCGACCAAGACGGCTCGGGGAACATACTTGTTGCTGGAGGCCTATTCGAAAAGTCAAATGTAAGAATGTCGGCCGTTCAAAATGGCAGCGATCCCTCAGCTAGGTCGTTGGGCCAAAATGGGTCAACGGGGACTACCCACCTCGTTGAAGTAAACGTTCATGCGCTCGAGCTGGAGCTCGGAAGTGCCGTTGTAACTATTGTATGGAACTCATGGTCAGCAAAGATTTCTTTTTTTCTTCTTCCTTTTTTTTTCGCTCGACTTGTGGTTCGATAGGGGGCCTAAAGTGGCGTCCACCAAAGTGGAGGTCGTCAGGCGGGGAAGAGAAGGTAAACATACACGCCATTGCTGTCGAGGCCGTGCTCGCCAGAGATAGTTTGCCTGAATATCAAGAATGAGTATTGGCACAATTATAATCTCGCACCGCAGCTATCGGTTCGAGACGGATATTGTCGAGGTCATGGAAACGCACCAAAAGGCAGCACCGATTTGGTTACCCTATGAGGCTAGTTAGTTCCGAACCCCGCAAAAGATTGGACAAGGCATCCAGGAGACGCGAGAGAAAGGCAAAGTTGCCTGGGAGAGGGACAAATACTTACGCACTGGCCGGTTTGAAGATGAACCTATTCGAAGACGGGGAGAAGAGGCCCCTCGAGTTAGTCCACGCAATCCATAGCGAGCAAAACAAAACGTCGACACGGGTTGGTGAGATCCATCTAGTGGCGGGGCAGAGCGATTTCAGGGGTCGACCCAACAAGAAAAGTTGCAAATTGAACGCGTCGCAAAAGGCTGTGCGAGGCCACAGATCAAGGAGGTCGACGAGGGCGAGGCCGTCACTAGATGGAGGGGACCGTGGTATAGGGGGATGGAAGGGGGGGAGGAGTTCATCAACTTACGATCTCACGCATGTTGGGCGACGGTGTGGAGGATGGATGATTTAGGACAGAAAGAAGGGAGTAAGATGATGGTCAAGAGAGAAGGAAGAGAGAGGGAAGAAAGAAGCAGGTGCCCGAGCTTCGAAAAGGGATGGTGGATGTATCTGGCGTGGGACGGGAAAGCCGTGGGAATGGTTGGTGGCAGTTTTGGAAATTTCCCCTGGAAGAAATTGTTAAGAGAGGAATTGTTGGTTTCGTTTGGGGGGGGGGGTTGAAGAGATGAAATTGTTCACCGCCACTGGTGCGAAAGGTTGCAGGGTGTGTGGAGGGTCTGCAGGGGGGGAGGGGGATATTTTTTTCGTGCTCTTAAAGGGGGAAAGAGGGGGAAGAGAGGAAGAGAGGAAGAGGGGAGGAAACAACGAGGAGAGATTATGAGGTACTTGGCCCCTCACGCATGGGCCCATACAAGGCGGAGGTACCTTTGTTTAATTTTCTTTTTCATTTTGGTCTTGTTGCTCTAACGATTGGGCAGCTTGTTTACTCAAGATGGCCCGTGCCACGTCCCTGATTTGCTACAACAGGAAAAGCCCAGGGCACAAAGGCCACTAAAAAGGAGGTAATATGGAGTCGTTGGCCTTAGGAAAGCAACACCCATTGTGCACGCATCATGGCCTTGGGCCGGGTTTTTAGAGTATTTTAGGCTTGCAAACATACTAGGACGCGTAAACATCCAAGGGGAAGCTCCATCGGGCACCTTTCCCGGCCATGAGAGGATATGGATGACTGGACTGGATTTTGGGGTTTGTGCGTGTGAGGAAACTGTTGCTCGGGGCATAACGCGACATGCTCATTGGCCCAACAGGCCATAAACTGCCGGCCAAGTGAAAACCCCACTGTTTTTTTTCCAGTTCAGTTCAGGTGGATGGACTTTTATTCTGGGGGCGATTTCTCGGATGGTCTGTGTCTATGTCGATATTTCCTACGGAGTACAAAGCTTATGTACACGGACAACGCTTCGGCGCGAGAAATCCAGCTGCCTAAACTCGCATTCGCCTCTCGATCAAGTTTACTTTGGTTTGAACATCATGACCATTTTCTGTTTTCTTTTGCCACAGAGTGGTAACGAGCGAAAACCGTTTTATGTTGGTGTTTCTTTTTTTTGCTGCGTTGCTGTCATGCATTCGGGTATGTACCTTACCTATCCGGTCAACTCCTTACATGCATGCCACAACCCAACAGATGCCAACAACCCCTGTGATAAAACCCCCACAAAGTGTCAGGGCTTCTCGTCCGTCCCAACATCGACAGACCCTTGAGCCTGTACTTGTAACCTTTTGCTGCTGCACTCGGTATCTATTCTACTCTGTACTACGCAGTATGATTCCAAAGCCCTTCGAGTAACCATGCACAAAAATGCTATGATAAAATAATCCCATTGCAAATAGCAATGCTCATTCTATAAAGATTCTAAAGAGAACAGAATACAGCCTATTTTCGTCGTCATTCATCGTCTCCGTGCCCGTCCGAGATCGTCAGTGTCGTGTCTCAGCCTCATGACAAGTGAGGTAGAACCACAGATCTGGGAGAAGGCTCTGGACTGGCATCAGTGCATTAACTGTTTCAAGTCCATCTTGACATCAAAGCATCGCCAAAGTCTATCTTGTACAAGTAATATCTGTAGAAGAAGATCCCAGGGCCAGGTCTGGGCTTATAAACCCTAACCCAATTACCCAGTGACATTTTTAAAGTGATCCGACCTAAAACAGCTATGAAATGCTATCTTCGGGTGGTATACTCCGTACTCCGTACTGAATTTAGACTTGGATATTTAAGTAGCCGCGTTACCAAGAATAGGAGGATATATTGTCTACTTCCTGGTAGTCCAAAGTTCAAAAAACGATGAGTTGGAAAATATCACCAAATTCCAAATATTATGTAAGCCTTGGGACTTTCTGATCAAACAAGCGATTGGTGATAATTATGACCTGAGACTTTTTTTTATACTTTTTTCTTTTTCGGTTTGTCCGGTGGTGCATGATTAGAGCGACTTCTCGTACTTTCGGAATTCAGATTCTCGACATGAAAGATCAATTCACAGAATCCATGATTACATCCTAATGAACAGCTACGAATCCGAGCTGGAAAAAAAGAGCAGTCCGGAGACAGACCACAGGCACAATCCACGCAGGGGAAGACACTTCTTCGTGAAGACTATACCATCATTGGAACTACAAGTCTAGATTATCATTCCATCCATTTTCAAATCGCATTCATTGATAGCAGTCCATAGACCCAAAATACATCTAATGAGCCTTGACAACACCAGCAGCATTCGCCTGCGCCGTAATCCTCTTCTTGTACTGTTGCACATCGCCGGGAAACTTCTCTACCGTACCGCTATCACAGACCCAAAGCGACGTGCACACTGTCTGCAACATCGTAACGTCATGAGAAACCATCAACACACCACCCTGGAACGACCGTAGAGCCTCGGCGAGGGCGTCCATCGCTTCGATATCCAAATGATTGGACGGTTCGTCGAGAACGAGGATGTGAGGGTTCGTCAAGGCGAGACAGGCAAAGGCGACACGCGACTTTTGACCTCCGGATAGCACTTCCATCTTTTGGAGACCCGTCGTGCCTGTGATACCGAAAGCACCTAATTGTCTACGGTACTCCTCATCTGTTCTGCCAGGGTATGTCTTGGCCATGAACGAGACGGCACTGGCGTTTAGATCGAGAGCATCGACGTGATGCTGGGCAAAGAAGCCAACTCGGAGACGGGGGTGCTGGGATATTAAGCCAGCAATGGGTTGAAGCTTGCCAATTAGCAGTTTGAGTACAGTAGTTTTACCGGCTCCATTGGGTCCAACGATACCAATTCGAGAATCAAGTTGAACATCCAGGTCAACATCCCGAAGGAGAATATTATCCTTGCTGTAACCGAAGGTGACACCCGACATCTGTATAATGGGTGGTGACAGTTTCTCGACATCGGGAAACCTGAACTTGACGCTGTACTCGGCCTCTGGTGGCTCGAGGACGGGCATGCGTTCCAGCTTCTTGATACGAGACTGGGCTTCGGAAGACTTGGCAGCGTTGTAACGGAACTTGTCAATGAACGACTGCAAATGAGCACGCTCAGCCATCTGTTTCTCGTACTCTCTCTTTGCCGACTTCTTACGCTCCTCACGTGTGGCGTAGAAGGAGTCGAAGTTGGAGCTGCGGTAGTAGTCGAGACGTTGGGAGTGCTGGTGGATGATATCGGTGGCGACTTCGTTGAGGAATGCTCTGTCGTGACTGACAACGAGGACGGTGCTGGGGTAGGTTTGGAGGTAGTTGGAAAGGAAAGTAATGGAGGGGACGTCCAACATGTTGGACGGTTCGTCGAGAAGTAGGAGATCAGGTTCACAGAAAAGGGCTCGGGCAAGGGCGAGACGCATACGCCAACCACCAGAGAAGGTCTTGGTAGCAAACTGTTGTCGCTCGGGTGAGAAACCGAGACCTGCCAGGATACTCGCAGCTCGGGACTCGGCCTTGTCGGATTCCATCTCTGCCAATTTTGATTGAATATCTCCAAGTCGTGTGTCTAAAGCTTCGCGCTCGTGGTCAATCTTTTCTGCATCCTTTGACGTATCGGCCATAGATGTCCGTTGTGCCTCGAGATCTGTCAATTTGGCAGTGATTTCCTACACCCGTTGTTAGTTTTTTTTTTTTTTTTTTTTGCTTCGGCACCAGACGAAGTGTAAGAGAAGAAGAGAGAGGGCGAAAGAGATAGAACGGGTTATTCGTAGCACTTACGGCTTGGTCTCGTAGTAAAATCTTTCGCCAAACATCGGCATCAAGAACAGCTTGCAGAGCAGGCGTATCATCACCAGTAATCTATGTATCGAAAGTTAGAATAAAAAAGGCGACAAAACGGGTAAGTGAGAAGCATAGACAAACCTCTTGTTCGACGTGAAGAATTGTAATATGGGTAGGGATGGGCACCTCTCTTCTCGAGAGAGCACGAAGAAGCGTAGATTTACCAACACCGTTGTGACCAACAAGACCATAGCGATGACCATAAGCAAGCGTAAGACTGGTATCGGTAAGAATCCGCTGGCCACCAATAGAAACATCGATATTGTCAATCTTGATATCCTTCGTCTTCGAACCCTGAGAAGAGCCAAGCTGCAAGGGATTGACAGCCATGTAAAACTCCTCGTACGACTGAGCAGGATCAACCTGGCTAATAAGCTTAGAAGCCTCGTACTCAACAGTCTTGAACTCCTTCTTCTGCTGCTTAGCAGCAATCTTCTTCTCCGCCTTCTCAAGCTTCTTCTTGTCAACCTTGGATTCAACCTTGCGAGCATTGGCCGATTCAAGATCAACGACTCCAGTAGATACGGCGAGCGTAGACGACATGTTCCTTTGCGATCCGACCTGGATAGTCTTGTCCAATCGGCGGATTGCCAAGGGTCCGCGCTGTTCGCCGCTGTTGGCGGCGGCGTACTTTTCTACCCATTTTTCCACGAGGGACTTGATTTTCTCCTGGAGGGCGGGGGGAGGGTTTCCGGAGGCCGAGAGCAGGAGCTCAGTGACGACCTCGGCGGCGTCGGCTAGCGGTGAGGACGTAGAGGTTTCATCTTCGTCGGCCCACGAGGTCGAGGCGTGGGTGAGATACCCAACAGAGTACTCCGAAATGATGGGGTCTATGTTGGGTAGAATTGTCCTGATATCGGTCTCCATCTCTGATATTCTAGCAGACGGTACTGTTTGATATCAAAGAGTAAAATTGAAAAAAGTATTTTCTTTTAGTTTTCTTTCCTCACCCTCCACGCAAAGGGGTCAAGGGCTAGGGTAGAACAGCGGGGGGAATAAATTTTAACTGGATCTCTCGCTGTTTGTCAAAACAGATCAGCAAGGTCTATCCAATGCTGTGTGATATCAACTTCTACTTTACAAACGCCCTCTCATCTCACGACCCCTCCAAAAAATGCACCCCACCAGGGATGAGGTTCGAAAGCGATCACGTGATTGGAATTTCAAGCCCCGAAGCCTTTCACCAACGCCCCACTGTCATCACGTGAACTTTTCAAGATTCGAACTCTTGTTACCACAGTCGATTAAAAGGCCAATTGCATTATTTGTCAAAAAAAGAAAAAAAAATCAGAGAATAAGAAGTGAAATTCAAGCACGTATATAGGAGGATGCAAACCCAGTGCTGGAATGTGGCAGGTTGACCGGATGGTGTGTAACTTGGCAGTATATCTT
Organism: Graphium sp. VPRI43844; assembly: GCA_019925285.1. Classification (NCBI taxonomy): domain Eukaryota; kingdom Fungi; phylum Ascomycota; class Sordariomycetes; order Microascales; family Graphiaceae; genus Graphium; species Graphium sp. VPRI43844. Next base: position 109,109 of record JADHKT010000094.1, read on the forward strand.
GAATCTGTACTAGTGGACCATAACCTTAGGAAGCAACCAAACCACCAGGAGGCGGCCTCCTCACTAACTCTCCTCTCGGTCATGGTATCTAGCTAGTATGTAGCATTTCTGGAATCAACCTATCCTTCCAAGTTCTCGTTCTATTCGGGAGGCCTATCAGATTCCCCAAGCCTCCTCCTTTGACCTGGAACTAGCTGAAAGCCCGCATTAGCGCTGTGGTTGGCCTAGAAGCCCCATACTCCGTAGAGGGATTTCATCGGGCTCCAACGCCACCTCCCACTTGCCCAGAACAATGACGCATCTTACAAGTACTCCGTACGAGCCTCTGTCGGGGTGTCTTGGAATCCCGAGCGAGAACGAGGCGGTTGAAAGTGATGGAACCAGTGAATAGCTTAAGAAGTCCCTCAAGATCATCCAGCCTATCAAGGAATAGGGCACAAGTAAACCAGCACCAAGTTTTTTTTCGTACATGAAACTAACGGAAGATGATGCATATCTGCAAATTACATTTTAAGCGCTTTGATTACTGGTTCTACACGTTTCCACAAACAATTGGTCCCAAGAAAAAAGAAGGGCTCGTTCGGTTGAGAAAGCTGACAGTGCTGTAAACAAGACAGCAGGGGGGCCTACGGAAAGAAAGAGAATTGGTCCATCTTGAACCAATAATACCGAGCCCTCAATCATCAATCCGTACACGACATGTGCAGGAAAGTCGCAATTTACATTAATACTCTGTATGTTATCCGACTCGACCTAAAAACCAAGAGTTTTGAGGCGGCAGCGGGGGGCCCTTGATTAGTACTAGTTTTCCATCCTCTTAGCGACACGAGGAAATAATACGGAGCAAGGACACGAAATGCTAAGCTCCAGTGGGCGATTTTTCCATTCCTTGCGGAGAAAGTCGCGTTTTTCTATTGGACTCCGTAGTTTACTCCGTATTTTGTACTCCGTACAGGTTGCCGGGAAATGGGCCGTCAACCAATCAGCTTCGTGTTTTCTTGCTTCCAATCTTACACACCATTTAACGCGGCGCGACCGGATTCTTCTCCCTTCTCGCCGTGTCAACCAATCGCCATTGAAGATTGACGTGCCGATGGGGGGGGCTTTAATGGTTTCTATTTATTATTGGAGATGGCTTTTTCCAGGGAAAAAGTATTCATGAGCATGGAACCACTGTGGAATTTTTGCCACTCTGGGGTTCAAACAAAACGAAACCCAGTGTCAATATTTACTTTTTTCAAGTATTCCCCCCCCCTGCTGCCATTGTTTGTTGTTGTGTTGTCAAGGCTTGTGACTCGAATAGCTTTTGGGAATGCATTATCTTGCGACAATGGGCGGCTCATTGAAGTAGCAATCTGGCTATGGAATACACCGACCGACCAGGGGTCCAAAGATGCCATTCGAGTCCGATACGAAAGTACCAAAGAGCTATCTTTGGGTTCCCCTCTGTCCAGACAGGGAAAATGATGACATGTGCCAGCTAATCGGTCCTTGGCAAACCGATGCTTCTCTCAGAAGAGCACATTTGCAACAAATTTACCTGTAGAATTTAATTGGTGACGTGTTGGAGAGCCTCCGGTTCAATTAAACACGCCTGACTGCGATAAGAGTTCAATAGTGCCCGGTTGACTATGCTGTCAAGAGCAAATGCTCCGTAGTTGTCTAAGAATCATTGTAAAACATTTCTCATCAACCCACAAAGAACCCTTTTCTTACCTGAACGCCTATCCATCAAGCTCTCCCAAGGCTCGGCCTCTGCTGGCGGCCGCGCCCATACTCCGTACACAAATAATATCTGCTAAAACAAAGCTTCGAATCACTAAAATACTATTATCAAGACAGGGTTCAAATCGGGCAAGGGCCCCCGGAATGGATAGCGTTACATTCTTTTGTCCAAAATAGCTCGACGCCGACAACCAGCCCTATCCTGGGCCCCCTGTCGAATGCTCCCCCCTTATTTAAGCAGAATACAACCTCAAAGCCCTTACCTTGCTGGCCGTGTAACGAAGGGAAATTGGTTTAGGCGATATGAATATGTTGATCAAATTCCCTTTTCGAGGTCCAAATTTCTCTGGCTTGATCTCGGGCGTTTGGCCAGGGGCCGGCTCGAGATACTCCGTAGGATGAGAATCTCATTGTTACCTTTCCAACCCACCCGCATGTCATGAGAGAAAGGACCGTCGTAGAAGAAGAAGAAGAAGAAAAAAAAGGGTTGAGGGTAAAATGTAACATTGGACCTTTCCGCTCAAATCCCTGTTGCTCTGCTTCTCCGTAATACCCCGTCCAATTCCTGTCTTGGACAGGGCAGTTTCGGACCAACCTTGAAGAGAAATTGCAGGCTCCCGGGCTCCGTCGCAACCCATGGCCTTTCCGGGGCCCAATGGACAGCATTGTGCTTTTTGTCTCCAGCTCCCCACATGTGTCCGTCTTTTGTCGCTTCGTTCGACGGAGGACATGACACCTATCACACCTCGTTGGCATGGATGTGCGCGTCGGTTCACCAGTCACCAATCACTCCACCTTTCCCGTCTTTTCTTATCGAAGCTGTGCTTCGTACTTTGTTGCTGCGTAGGTACAACGTATTGCATTTCTTTTCGGAAAGACTTCTCGCATGGTGGTCCTTTGTCCTTCTCGCTGCTGTGCTCGAGGCGACCCTTCATGCTGTGCTTTGTGTTTAGGATAGTACGAATGTGTCAAGGTATCTAAAGAGTCTGGTAGCGAAAAAGAAACAATACTTTGACTTCTCGGGGGAGGTTTCAATGGCCTGTTCTTTTTTTGTTTCCCATCATCAAACCACGGTTCTGTCGAGACCGGAAATGGCGGGGTTAGGACAGATACGTACAGGGCCATGTTCGGATCTTCAGCGTATAAACCTCGTTCAGGCCTTGGCCTCGCTCTCTTCATCTTTGTCGAAACAGAGATTCTTTGGGTCCCCCTGTCGTGATTTCGATTGTTGTTGGCGGCGGTTGTAGCCGATGCGGGTCTAGCACGCAGCGCATTTCCAACGCATGCACGAAGCGACTATCACATACTCCGTACGGAGTAATAACGACACCGTGGGTATTGTGATAAGATTCGTCTGAGGGTTGGACAGACAAGTCTGGAAGGTCGACGTGAACAAGCTGGTTCGCAACCGGGGTTCTTGAGGGGCACCGGGCTGGCTGAAAATGGGAGAGCAGGGGTACGAGAGGAACCATGTTGGTCTTCTCGAATGTCCTGTCTGGAGCCACGTAGTGAGCGGTTTCCGTCCAGTAAAACATTCAAGATGGCTCGGTGCGTAGTACATGGCTGTAAGCAAAAGGAAATTGCCTGGTGGCTCGTCGTGCGACCTCGTATGGTTCCCGAATATCGGCGGCCATCATTTTTTCGTTCCTTTGAAGAAACACTGTGATTCCGGTAATTTTTTTTTCAGATAAATTAACCAGGTAACCAGGGCTAGGAACGTTCCCTTGTACGGAGTAGAAGTAGGAATTAGGATAGAAAACAGAAAACAATGTGGCTGGCCGGCCAATGGATCTTGAGAGGAAATCAAGGGATTCCGGGACCGCTGAGCCTTCGGCAAAAGGCAAGAGCACTAGGTCCAGCCACGCCTTCTTTGTTAGCAAGGACCGAAAAAAAGAAGAAAATATTTCCGTCTTTGAACCCCCCTCGTGCATTATGCATTGTCATAGCTGTCCACTGTCAAGGGTTTTCCTTTCTTTCCCCCGAAGCTTTACATGTCCCGAAAACCAATGGTTCTCAATACGCGGTACAGTCCAATGAAAGTGCTACAATAGAGTGCCACCTACCAGCATACTCAGCATACTTGTACGGAGTATCAGCATATTAGCTCTACCCCGTAGTTAACTGCACTGCCCGCCTTGTAAACTAGTTTAACGGCCGGGCTGGCCTACCACTTCTGTACTCCGTAGTCTGTGCGTGGGATTTTCAAGGCTACCAATTGGCAAAATTACAAGTGCACACTATACTAATTTACAAGTCTGTCTGTCTGTCCAACCAATTGGATATTTACAACCATTTGGACGGTTACTCCGTATTTGTCTCTAGTCTGACTTTACGGAGTTTCTCAATGTCCTCGCTCCCTTTTTCAATTCTTATTCCATCTCGGGATTATATAAACTAGTGTACTAGGGATATGCACACGGCAGAGCGTTTTGATATCGTATCATTCTTGTGACACCTCGCTCTCTCGTCCGAGTAGCCATTTATCCGTTAACCTTTTGACGATCAGAATGTTTCTATGGAGACATGATTCCACGACACTGGCGTGTTTTCTTAAAAAGCATCTCTACGGAGTATGTGTGTCTCCAGGTGTCATTGTCATTCGAGCCGTGCCGATCTCTACGGAGTAGTAAGGAACATATGAAGACTTGTTTTCTAATGACGGCCAAGGCCGAGCCTGGTGTGAAAAATGCGTCTTTTGGCATTCATTTCCTCTCACATATCTACGCTGTGTGTGCGCCAGTTTGGTTAATCCTATGATGCCATTTGACCGTTTTCCGTTTTTCCCCTCTCGAAGAAGGGAAGAAGGGGTAAGTGAACAATGAATGTAGATCCGGGACCCCGAGGGCGATCCCACGACAACAGCATGAGTAGTCAAAATTGCCCCTTCGCGATGGCTTCATATAAAATTTCACCGTGGCGTGAGGAATTTCCACTGTCGACAAGACCAACTGCAAAAGCAGCCTTTGCATACACGTAGTACAAGATAACACCGAGAACCCTCTTTTCCCCTCTTCTCTAAATAATGAACGGAAGATCCGGCATTGGCTACACAATGGGGGGACTTTTTTTTTCGCCTTTAGTTTCTTGGCTGGAGCGGGCTGGCTGGTCATTCTACGGCGACACGTAACCCGACTCCTTCTTCCATTCATTTTTTGGTCAGGTACGCGGCTAATGAGGGGTTTTGATAGATGGAGTATGGATGGAGTATGGAGTAATAGATCAATGGTCTTTGACCCTTGCCTGGTAGCTTCAGCGAGGAGCCGAGAGTGTGGCCTGGCCTTTGAAACACATCTAGCTCCTCCGTCTCTGTCGGAAGGGCAATCCTCCCACTGCGCTTATGGAGAGTACTCCGTAGATGAATCTAGAGATTGAACCACGCGATCAACTTTGCAAGCTACTCCGTACTCCGGTACTCCGTATTTACTAGTTTAATTTCGAATTCTTCAGTCTTGAATCTTATCTGTCTCGGGCAATATTAGTTTAGGCCAGCCCTCTTTATTACTCGTGGCAATTCAGAGACATGAAGGGACGCAACAGCACTACGGAGTAGTAGAGAGTAAATTCGGTCTCGGTCGCAGGTACGGAGTACAGATCATCAGTGAGAAATTACAGAGCATACGTGCGGAGTAGAGTGCTACGCCTAGCTAAACTAGGCCCTGAAGAAAAACACTATTACCTGTACGGAGTACTTGGAGTACATACTTGTGGTGGAGTCCCCTCTCTGGTGTGGAATTTTTACTTGTAGCAGGGTGCAAAGAAACACCTTACTCCGTACTTTGGGTTTGCAGCTACGGAGTAGATATGCACAAACGAACAGGGAAGCGTCGCGCCAACTGCAAAGTAGAGAGTCTAGCTGACGAATGTGAGGCCTTGCATGCACATTGCGTTGACTATCGGAGGGAGCTGAAGTCTCGTATGACGCACTACCGCTATGTATTTAGTTTACTCTTGGACTTGGGGGTTCGGCGGCGTAATTTTAATCAGTCAACCCCGTCCCAACTATCTTGCCATACCGAGTATTGCACTCGTCTTTTTGGCTTCACATGGATTTTACCTTTGGGTTTGGAAGCGGGGAGGAACTTGGGGAATTGGTGCTTGAGATAGTCATGGCCGTTAATCTGTACGAGGAGTTGTGCAGGAGACTGTGTTTTGAACCTGCCACCACGCTGCATTAGGTCCAGTCCAGCCGATTTGCACCTTGAAGAAGACAAGCTAATACAGGGCGCTCCAGTTTGACTTGTGCTTACGGAGCATTACTACGGAGTACTTTGTCAAAGCTCCAGCCAGCAGACAATGCCCCGACCTTCGGTCAGCACCGATTCCAATACCACCCCCCCGGCCTTCGGTAGGGCACTCATTAGTCCCATTCCGTGCTTTGCATCTCCCCTCAGTTCGATAACCGAGCTCCCCTATCAAAGCAAATTGAAAAGGAAAATCTCGTGGCCCTAAACAAGTACTACGTAAACTAGCATTTCGCGCGCTCATACTCCGTAATAGCGTCGGATACCCTCTCCGTAACTTTTTAGTCGCCCCCTCCCATCTCCCCCTCAACCCCCCCTTGCCATTTCTCGTGCCCATTTCCTCTTGGAGGACTCGGGTTTGGAGAAAGAAAGCCATCGAGGTCAGCAAAGAACGACTAGTTTAGTCGGACGAAAATCTCACTTGGGAGGCCAGAAGCTCCATTGCCACTACGACGCCGAATCCGGATGGACGTACGGAGTATTGATGGAGACTCTGGCTTAGGGAGACTGGGGGTTTGAATATCAAACTGGCTGGGGAGCAGGGGCGGGGAAGAAAAGGAGAAGATTAATCGCCTAGTAGGGACAAATCTCCTTTCATCGACCGATATCTCAGCTATTAATGGTCATTGTAAACTAATAGCACGGCTAGGAGGAGAGGAGAGCTTAGTATTCCTATTATGATTACCCCCGACTCTCCGAAAACTGGAACTGGGTTTTTGCGTCGTCGTTCCTGGTAATCACCCTCAAGTAGTTTAAATACTCGGTAGATACGAGTACGGAGTACTGTCCAGGTATTTGGTAAAGTTCTACCCCGTACAATGGAAGAGCCGCGCTCGCACGCGCTCGTCTAAGATAACCAAAAGACCAAATCCTTCAGAGCCAAGCGTAAAGAAAAAAAGTCAGACAGCTCAACCCGAGAGCTCGGAAGCGCGTATTCCTACCCCCCCATGAGGGTGCAGACACGGCAAACAGGGAAAAAGGAAATCCAAAAAAAGGCTTGGCTCTTGCACTCTCTCTTGCACTTGAGAGCTGGAGAGCATCGTGGGTCTTTTCGTTTCGGTCAGACCCATTTCGTGTCAATCCGAAAAGCGTATGGGTTGGTGGAGTGGACTTGCAGCCCCGCTTTTGTTTTGCCCCCATTTTTTGAAGATCCAGGACTAATAATTTTCTTAGCTGTCGGTTGTCGTTCTCTCTCTATCTCTCTCTCTGAGATTTTTTTTCGTTTGTTATTACGGAGGAGGCGATCATTTTGGGGCGGCCGACTTGCTGGAACAGAATGATGTCGAGGAGGGAGTGAACATTTCCCCCACTCCCACTGGTGGCACTGTGCCTGACTAGAGCTAGAGAGACCTAAGCCGTTCATTTTCGCCCGCGGTTAGACGGTTAGACGTGACTCGGAGAGATGAGAGACAAGAGCGATCTTCCGACTGGTTATCCTATGGAGAGAGGGAGGCTCAATTCGATGAAAGAGGACTGGCTGGCTGGCCAAACCGAATAGTGGCTTGGATATCTCGATACCCTTGTACCGAGTAGAGCAGAGTACTCCGTATCGACTGCCGAGTTACGAAGCATTTGGAGCTTGCTCAGCTGCGGTACTCCGTAAAGTAGATGCATTAGAGCAGACTCCACTGTACTCCGTACTTGTAGCACAATCATTCCACTCACTAATATGGAGTCTGTCTGTCCAAGTCACCTATTTCTACTCCATACAGAGTAGGTAGTCTAGTACCAGCGCCTCAAAGCCTAACGCACCTCAATATCTTAATATCGCGAGAGCGCTGGGAAGCACAATGGGAAGCCATCACATCACTATCCGAGATACTCCGTACAGCGCCTCGCGTAGAAGCCGTGGAATAAAAAGATCATTCAATTCACCCGGCCGCCAACGCAGGTCCCCGCGCCGCAAGCACAACCGAAAAGGCGTATACTCCGTACAATACACAAAGATACTCCGTACTCGGTAGATAAATAGCCACCACACCCTCCCCCGTCAAGCGAGGATTTACTCCGTATGGTATACAAGCATTATCATTATCAACGACAGACCGAGCCAACCAGACCACGCAACGTCTGCAGACTTTGAGCCCCGCGGGCTGAACGGCACAGATCGGGTTCGGGCAATCCAGTGGATCGGATCAGACGAGTAAGGTGTGCAGCGGGAGAACAAAAACAAGCCAAGGGGGAGGCACGGGATGTGGTCTACAAGTATTTCTTGATATTAAGAACTTATGAGTGGGATGGTCAAGTGTCCAAGAAGAAGACAATACAGTTTCCATTACCAAAAAGAAAAAAAGTCTAGCCGAAGAAATTCGGAGAGCGTGAAGCGTGAATTGTATCAACACGGACGAACCGCCGGCAGGATACCGGGCCACCGAGTTGGATGATTTTGATTTGCTTTCCAAATACGTACTTGTGCCTGGCCGCATCTTTGCGGGCCATTTTCCCCATGTGCTTTAGTTTCAACACCGCTTGAAACGAACGCCATCCCAACCCCTGTCGAACACTGTCAAAAGAGTATGAACTTTACCATGTAGGATCGCGAAGCAACTCGTTATTTCTCAACTTTCACGACTTGGAGCAAAAGAGAAGATGGAGATAAAGGACAAAATGGGAAAAGACGCACACGCCTGCTTGACTGCATCGCTACCGCTAAACTGCTTCATCCTTTCCATCCTTAGAAACCTGGAGGCTGGAGGCGGCACGTCAACCAAGCCTTTTTGCATCTCGTCTATTTCCCTTTTCATGTCTGTCCATCCCGCTTCCGCTTCGACTCCCGTGTTAGGAAGCTCGTTGTTTTTAGCCAGAAGGAAACCAAGAGAAGAAAATAGCAACTCTTTTTTTTTTTTTTTGTCGCGTGTTGAGTTTTTTTAAACCACGCAGGTACCTCCTGCAGCCTTTTTACTTCTGCAGAGCGGGATGAGTGAGTGGCATGTTGTTCTTTGCCGCTATCACTGTCGAGATATTGATGCCTGTCTTTTTTGTATTCAGATACAAGGCCGTTGAGCAACCGTGCATGACATTGGCTTCTTACTCTGTACTCTTGTTGTTTCTCGTTACATACTCCGTATTAGTTGAATAACGGAAAAGGTCTATGTATCTCTATTTTCCCGTATGGCATTGAGTCTCGGGCAACTTGAGACGAGTCGAAGATTTCTCTCCCTTGCAGCAAGCTTGGGGAAAAAAAAGTTTCCTCTTGAACGGGAGCTCGGACTTTGCTATACAACATTTCACCAAAGTGCACAGTCTCGACAATATTGTTTCTATGCTCAAGTCTGTGCAACTGTCTCGCCGGCTTACAATGACGCTTTCCATGACTGTACGTGTACTTTTCTTAGTTTTCTTAGTTTTCTTCAACTGTCCTCCATTTCCTTCTTATTTCCTTGCCATATTTCCCGCGGGTAGACATTACGTCCGTATAAAACACCATTTGAATTGTCAAGTTAAAGAATCAGAGTGGAGAGAAGAAAAAGCAAAAGCAAAAAAAAAGTCTGACTTCGGGTATTCGGAACTGCTATTGCAATATCTCATGTTTAGGCCCGCTCTTTGCTCTAACCGAGTTTATATTTTCCTTCTTTGATTTGTATTTGGTAAGGAGTGTCGAAACGAGCGTGCCGGGTGTCTCAATTGCGAACAATCCGAGACGGTTGTCTCATCGTTAGGCTTGCTCTGATCTGATACCATACTTGTATGTACACGTACCCTGCTATGGAGGGTCTACGTGTACAGTGGGAGGTCAAAAAAAACGCCAATTTTAAATTAAATTTTCGTGTCAGCCCTCGACGCGTCATAACCCTCCCTCCTTCACACTTTTCAAAAGCCTCTCCAATGGC